>WUQG02459031.1:0-12476 GCA_011317285.2 Androctonus mauritanicus
GAAGCGCGTGCTACGACTTTGTATTTAAACATTTAGTTTTAAGTACTGTACGTATGTGCAATTTCAGTCAAATCGGGAAGGGGAACGTCTGACCGTCTCCTTGTTAGAGGTGGTGCAAGCAATAAGATCATGTAAGCAATATTTTTAATTCAATTACAGTATTCTACAATATTTTATAAAATGCATTATTTAGCTATAATAGTTTATGAAAAATTTGCATAAATGTATATATTTTATGCTATTTTATCAAATTCCACCTTGTTTAATATCTAAGCAACCATAAATTATGTCAAAAACAAGTGGTATTTAGAATTCCTTTCCTTTTAAATTCATATTCATTTTTTTGCTCTTACAAAGCATTTTTCATTTTACCCCTAGTACTTTTTCAATATCTTTATCAAAGACAGATTTTGATATGATTATTATTAAAAGATACTATACTGTATAAATTCACCATATAGTATTTTATATATATATATATATATATATATTAAATTAAAAACTTTAAATTAAAACTGGATCTAAACAAAGCTATGTATAAAAATCATTTAATATGTTCAAATTCTAATGCTAAATAAGGAACTATGGCTTCAGAAAAAAATTATCAAAAATGGTCTGATAGAAGTTGGAGGCATATGTGATTATATGGATTTTTTTCATGTTTTGTTGTAGTGCTAACTTTAAAAGCAAACTTTTTGATCACCATGGGCCAAGAGAAATTGAAATTTTAAAGATAACATATCCAGGATCTTATTTTAAAAACAGGCATCAATCTTGGTCCAGTCAAGTTTGATGCTATTAAAAATGTCATTATACTATCTATTTGAAAATATTTAATAAGATAGTGAATGCAATTATTCCTCATAGCATACTGCAAAGCATATTGCATTCTAATAGTTCATATTTTTCAATTATTAAAAAAATCATTGATGAAAAATGAAAGGCAAGAGATCCTTAATGCTTTATATGCAATTCTTTGAAATTTTTAGATACTGTCTCAAAAATTTTAAATTTATGTAAATTATTTTGATCTTGAAGATTTCGAAAGTTTATTTAAAATATACTTTTACAATTAAGCAATTGAAAAGCTCATTCTGCACCCATATTTTTACAAGTAAGTCATTAATGTCATTATTGTTTCTAATTTCTGATTTTTAAGTACAATAAACATGACTTATGCAATTAATTTAATTCATCCAAAAAATTTCTGAATAAGTTGAAATTTGCTGTAGTGCTGGACTTTTGATTGTCCCTTTAGAATTTTATTACACATTGTTAAATACTTTTTTACTTTGTAATTGTAACATTAACTGTATTTGCATATTGTAAATCCACCATGGCTCAGATAACAATAAAATTGGGAAATTGCCTTAGGACAATTAAATATGATTTTCCTAAAGCATAATCTTCTATTTAAAAGAAATCTCATCCAGTTTGGTCCAATTAATTTAAATATCTCAAAAAAAAAAATAATTCTTGATCATATTATGTAGTGTTGTTGCACTCTCCATGATAAATAGTGAGATATTACACACACACACACACACACACACACACACACACACACACACACACACACACACACACACACACACACATACACACATATATATATATAAACCAGGGACTCTGCCGCTGAATCTCTGATTTGCAGACTGGACAGAATCTCATATGTCAGAAAACTGAGGTTTTGTCCGCATCTGCCCATATCCAAAATGTTACTAAATGACTAGATCAGAATATTGGAAATTGTTATTATACTTGTATAAAAACCATTTCCAATATTCTGGTCAGGTCAAAATCAAATTTTGATGGAAATTCTGAAGTTATTGAAAATCAAGAATTAATCTTGAAGAATGATATTTAAATATAACCATAAAGCGTGGCATAAAATTTTGACATAAGATCTACAAATAAATATGACATAAACTGTGAAGATAAATAATTAATTTAATCAAGGTGTTAAGTTTTTCTTTTAAACTGTGTTTTATTTTTGTTTAATTTTTAATAATAGAAATAAAATACAGGTATATTTTGCTTGATGATACTTTGATAATATGATTCTTCAAATTATATTCCATGTTCTTAATTTATATTTCAAAAAGAAATTAATTATTCACAAAATAATATTTACATATATAAAACATAACATACAGAGAGGGCCAGGCTCAGACATTCCTGAAAAACTAGAGGTATGAGATCCAGAATTTAACCCAGATTCTCCAATATGATAAGCAAATGCTTTAAAACACAAAAAAACACTTACATTTAGGCTTGGTGATATTGTGCACTTAATAAATTGTATTGAAAATATATTTTTAGGTATTTATATGCATTAGAAAATGAAAAAATGCTGTGATTCACTTTATAGCAGTGGTGTAGAACATAATATCCATGACAGTGAGATATTCCTGTATTTAAAGCTAATAATTAAAATGAATGTAATAATAATAACTGAAATCTTAAAAGAATAGAACTGTTTAGAAATATTATGCCATCTATTGATAAAAATATTATTTTTGCTAATTTTCAATTTTTGGGATGTGGATTTTTTCCTTTTTATGTAAACTAAAAGTTATTTCCATGCAAAATTTGAAGTTTATATATCCATCAATTAAGGCTGAGAATTTCTATTATTCATTCATATACCCAATTTATTGAACATATATGTATAACATCATTAATTAATAAATAAAATTTTCTCATTTCAGTCCAATATGATCCAAAAAAGCTTATTAGTTATCCAGGTTTTAATGTTCCTGTTCCTCAACATGTTATAGATGTAAGTTTTTCTTTATTTTTTTAAATAAAAATAAGTGCATCATTATTATAGGCAGTTTACTCTTTTATGAATTATATTAGTTAAGGAAAATGTTTTGAATAAAATATTATTATTATTATTATTATTATTATTATTATTATTATCTTATAAAATTATAGTTACCATATTTATCAAGTTATAAAAAGCTTTGGTATAGAACCATATTTCTCAAACTTTTTGGCACTGCGGAACCCTGTCAACTTATTTTCGTTTTCGCAGAACCCTTTGAAAATATGAATTGTCGTACGGGTATGGTCATGTTATTATCCTCCTCTTCTTTTGCGTATTCTGTAACTAAAAAAGAGATGAGGTTATTTTAGTCAAATTAAAAACAGAAAACATTCACATTCAGGACTTTCAAGGTCTTCCAGATATTTTATGTAAAAAAACTGTAACAAAGAAAATAAATTTTTGCACTGAATTATTTTTATAAGAAAAAATAATAAAAGAAAAATTATTTTAAAATCAAATATATATGTACACTAAATCATATTTAATGAAAAACAAAACATAAAAACAATTACAAAATAAAACAAAATTATTAACAAATCCAATAACAAAAACGTTATTGGCTCTACATTATTTTATATATTTTTCCTACATTAAAATTTAAACTAAAACTTTTAGAGGAAATCGTTTTCTTTTCTTTGTGGAACTCCAGGGTTCCGTGGAACACAGTTTGAGAAATATGATATAGAAGATGGCCTAATTTTGAAATGGAAAATTTAAAAAGAAAAATTTATTATTAGCACAATAAAAAATAAAACACTAAAAAGTTGATAAAGAAAAGTACCATGATTATTATTATTTTAATATTATTCAACTTCAGATTCATTACTGACATGATCATCATCAACATGATCACAATCATTGATTACTGCTTAAATGCATAACTAGAATTCACTTGTTCTTCAATAATAGCCCTATAATTATTGAATAGTGAAGTATTTGTTGTAAAATCCTTATATTGACATAAATTATCCATTTAATACATTTTGTCATTTATTAACTTTTCAGTTTTTTGCATATTGTACTGTACTAGAGTCACTTTTTTGACTTATAAGATGGATGATTTTTTTTATATATAAAGAAAAAAATGAGTCTTTATAAACTGACAAATATGGTAGTTAATTTTCTTAAAACTTATCTTCCCTTATTAGTCTGTTAAATTAAGTTTTATTGTATTTTTGAAAATAATAATGAAAATAATTATATTCATCAGTCAAGTTACAAGATTAAAATTCTTTCAAAAATTTTTCCCAAAATATTTGAAAAAAATATCTGTTATTTTTATTATTTATTGAAAATTGTATTATGTAAAATAATTATGAATCTTTATTTAATATTAAAAATCTTTAAACTACTGTATAATAACTTTTAAATAATAATAGAAGCATAAATAAATATTATTAGTGAAAGGTTGAAATAGAAGAAAAAGTTTATCTGATATGAGAGTGAAATGATCTGTCATTGATGTTTATTATGAAAGCTGGACTAATCGCTGTGCTGATCATCCAAATCTGTCTCACAATTTTAAACACTGATTACAATAACTGGTTGACTTAGTCCAGTTATATTCAACTCATAATTCTCATGGTCTAGAAGCACAGAGTGAAAAAGTCAATTTTTAAAGTTATAGAGAGAGAAAGAAAAAAATTAATGACTTTTATGTTTCAATCTTTCATTAATACAGTCTGTTCTTGTTCCTAAAAATTGCAATTTTAACTGAAACAAAATTAACTGAAATCAAAACCCCATAGACCTAATGCTATAAGACAGAATTATGTTCATAGAATGCTTTCTGGTAAAGAGATATTTGATAATTCTTATCTAAACATTACTGTATTGTTTAATAATGGAATAAAAATTAAAATTATGATTTTGTTGCAAAATGTTTATAGCAATTATGGAATAATGAACCTTTGGCTTGCATGCTCAAAGTAGCACACTGGCAAATCTTTTGGGCCTGCAAAATTTGGAGTTGATATAATATTTTTAATTAAATTAACATTCATATTGGATACAAATAGTAGTTTTTATAAAAATTTTGCCAATTTTGTTATGCACCCTTAGAAACATTCCCATTTCTGACTTATGGTAAAAGAAATTACTTTTTAATAAAATAAAACTTTGAATTCACAACTGTTATGTGATAATATTTTTTATGCCTGTTCTTAATCATTTTCTAATTAGAAAGAGGTGATGTTATTACAGACTCTCACCTGTATAGATTCCTTACTTTATGAAAATTGATTGTTCTTATGAATATATTCATAAATCGAAATGGCATAAAGCAAAGAAGCAATTACCATTAATTTTTATAGGAAAAATTTTTGATTATTTCAAGATCCAAAAAGTCTGTCTAATGTCTGCATGATAAATCAGTGGCTTTCTATCTTAGAGAATCTGGGTTCAATTCCAGATCCCCCAACTCCAATTTTTTAAGACCTCTATCGATGATGGAATCAACTGAAAGGTTGAAACTATGCTTCAGTCTTCCAGTTGATTCCATCATCAATGTTGGACATCCTGTGATGGGCTCTTAAAATAGTCATTGCCAGATAAAGTATCCCATGTGCATATGGCTATAATTAATTTACCCAACCCAGACCCAAAAAATAACCCACCAAATCATACCAAATAACATATAAAAACCCATTTTATATGTTGTTTGGTATGATATATGTCTGGTTTTAAGCTAAGTGTAACATTCTTATGAGCCTCTGTTAAGCTTTTTTGATGCCTTAGAACAAATCTTGAGAATAGATGTACAAAATAAATCAAGAATAAAACACAGATGCTAACAGACACAGTTCAAATTTATAATGTCTTGGTGTAGAGCAGTGGTTCTTAAACTGTGGTCCGCGGACCCCCAGGGGTCTGCGAAATTATAAAAAATGGTTGCAAACAATTAAAGAAGACGATGAAAAGCATGAAGAGTGGAGCAATAAAAAATATATTTTCAAGCCAACAAATAAAACGTGAACCTATTATTATTATGTTCTGTGATTTTTATGTATTTTATTATGTTACTATTTTTATTCATTTTAGGTTTTTTATTTTATATTCTAATAAAAATGTTCATTTCTACAAATGTGCAAGATCATTTATTAAAATAATTAGCGATAAATTTTTACCAATATTTATTATAACGTAGTGCCTATGAGATTATTGAGCTAGAAGGTAAGTCTCAAGAATGATGTACAATGTCTAGGGTTGGGATGGGGTCCGCAAAAAAATATGTTGTTCAAGAGGGGGTCCTCGGGCTACATAAGTTTAAGAACCGCTGGTATAGACGATACCGAAAACGTTAAATAATTTTAAGTTTTGTTTTCGTATTAAATCTTAATTAATTTTCACTGCTTCTTGTGCTTTTATTGTGGACTTCATTTTGTTGATATACTTAATATTTGAAAAAAGAACATAAAAGGGGAACTCACAAATCAAGAACTATCTATATTTATCTTTTACCTATGTTTCTGGTTATATTTTAAAGTAGTATGTAATTTTCAGTGGATTCTGTTTCAACTCCAAGATTATAAGTCACTGTGGTAAAAATTACCTGAATTTATGGATTTCTCATATCAAAATTTATAATAGCAGATTGCTATCATAATAAACTTAATAAACACTAAACTACAGCAACCAGGAACGTTTTAAATAATATGTTGTGAATTCCTCAAATAATTTGTGCATGGACTTGCAAGTAAATTGCATTGACCAATAATGAATTACTGATAACTTATATGATTGTAAGTTGATGAATAAATTATTTTTGATTTTAATTAAATAAAATTTTAATTTAAAAAATTAAAACTTTTTGTAAATGAAAAAAATGTAAATAACAAATTTGAAGATGAAATTCTACTATGTGTACTATAGACAGTCAAATAATTTTTCTTGTATTCTTGTTTCCTAAGCCTTATCAATTTAATTAATGTTCATATAATAACAATATTTCTAATATTTCACTTAACAGATTATCAATACATCTTTGATCTATTAACTGTATACAGTAGGTCCTTATTTCACTACATTGTTTGTTATATCACAAACAAAAACTAAATTAATTAAAAAATTAGTTTTTAAGACAGTGGAATAAAGTCCTATTTTCTTAGATATCATGCATAAGAGATAGGAAATATATTGGAAATCTAGTGTAGTTGTAAAAAACCAGCAATCACATTTTATATGAGTGTTGGTTTTTTACAGTCTAAGAACACTGTATTAAACTATATTGCAATAGGTCAATTGGATTCACATCTTTTCAATCAGAGAAATAAGATCTCGATCAAATCTCACCTTGGAAAAATTTGAAGATCTTAATCTGGCTTATCTATTCTTTTCCTCTACAATAGGAGAGCCAATCTTTTATAGTTTATGCATCAATTTTTTTCATTTTTCAGTTAAGATGCATCCATTGTTGAATATGCCATACAAGCTTTATTCACTTTTTAAATAAGATAATATGAATATATTTATCAGCTAGATTTATATGTATTACAGATATGTATTATATATGTATATATGGTAGATTAGATATCTGTAATGATGCACTATCATGTGGTCACTAAGCCTAAACAAAATTTAAGTTAAGCATATTATGGCTGAATAAGGTATTGCCAGCTATAATCAATAGAAAATTAAAGAAAGATTAAAAAAAGATTTTTAAATCTTTTAATATGAAATTTGAAGTTCAGTAGTTTAATGATATAATATACAACATAGTACTTGATATCTGCCATTAATTTAGTAAATGAGCAATCCTATTGAGGTCATGTGCAACAATCGCATGGCCATTATGATCCAATGAGACTGTTCATTTATCAAAGACACGATCATAGTAATTCAATGATATTGGCCAACTAACATGTCGTGTGGTTACCATAATCCAATTAAGTTACTCAAATAACATTAATCTTCTATCTTGGATTTTATATTAAGTAATTTATACCAATTACAATATATAAAACCAGTTTCTAATAATCAACATTGTCTTTAAACCTTCCTGCATTAATCCTTTACAAACAAAAGTTTTTATAAAAATCCATTCAGCCATTCTTGTCTTATAAGTGAACATGCATGCACAGGCATTTCAGATTTATAATATACAGTCACGCATTGGTTCATGATCTTAATTTGTTCCTGAAGGTCATTCGTAAACCAAAACTATTTTCTCCATAGGAATTAATGTAAAATGGATTAATCAATTTTACATTAATTCTTATTCCCAGATGATTGCTTATTTAAACTTTTCTGACAATACTTTGCAATGCAATATAAGTTCTTAACACAAAATCAATAGAAACCATTATTAAATCTATCACAAAAAAGATAAACACAATACTAAGCAGATCAAATATAGATGAAAACTTAGTTTTACCCATACCTATATGGGTAAAACTAACTTAAGTTCCACTTTTGCCATCAACTCAGTAGAGTTGATGGCAAAAGTGGAAAGGTGTTAAGGAATGTGAAATGTTATTGTTTAGAAGAGGATTCTTTTTCTTTTTTCTGTCTCTTGGCACCACTTGATTCTGCTTCAGACTCATTGGGCCTCTATCTCATTAAAAAGTTATCCAGTGTGATTTGTTTAGAAACATTTTAAAATGTAGACAAAGTGACACATGGCATTATCATTGAAAATATTTGTTGACAGCTTGCGTTTCATAATTCAAGATACGGTACATCATTCAAGATGTTTGTGAATGGTTTGATTGTATGTAGATAAACTTTATAAGAAATTTTTAAAAAATTTTCTCTAGGATTCAGGCATTTCAAGTTTATAATATACAATCAAACCTCAGTTCATGAACTTAATTCATTCCTGAAGGCCATTTGTGCACACTTCTAATCATGTAATGCAACACTTTTGGCACAAGCACAATAGGTTGGCCATCTGTGCTCTAAAGCCATTTCTCAAACTTTTTGGCATTACGGAACCCTATCAACTTAATTTTGTTTTTGCAGAACCCTTTTGAAAATATGAATTGTCATATGGGTATGGTTGTAATTATTATCCTCCTCTTGTTTTTGCATATTCTGTGATTAAAAAAGAGGTGATATTATTTTAGCCAAATTAAAAAAAGAAAACTTTCACATTCAGGAACTTTCAAGGTCTTCCTGATATTTTATGTAAAAAACTTAAAATTGCAACAAAGAAAATTAAATTTTTGCATATGAACTGTTTTTATAAGAAAAATAACAAAAGAAAAATTATTTTAAAATTAAATAAATAAATATATATATACACCAATTCATATTTAATGAAAAGCAAAAGGTAAAAACAAATACAAAATAAAAATAAAATTAGTAAAAAATCCAATAACAAAAACATAACTATTAATTCATGAATTTAAGAATTTAATGGGAAGGGTAGATTGCATTGACTTGTATAAATTTTGGATATTTGGTTCAGTGTTGGTTAAAGATAATCTTAAAGTTGATGTCAAATTTAGTCTATTGCATTGTTTTGTCTTGGTTAATGTGACTGTTGAGAATCCGCTCTCACATAAATAAGCGGATATGTTAAATTTTAAACTAAAACTTTTAGAGATCGTTTTCTTTTCTTTGTGGAATCCCAGGGTTCTGCAGAATACAGTTTGAGAAACACTGTTCTATAGGATGGCTGGCCTCAATCAGGAATAGTCTATATCAGGGCTGTCCAACTTGCAATTGGCCAAGGGCCACTTTAAAAAAAAAAAAAGCAGTTTGGAGGGCCACATTATAAAATACTTCGTATGCAACTTTATAAGTGAGTTTTAATAGGTATGGTATACAAAGAAAAACGCGTTTGTATTATTATTAAATTAAATTATGGGCCGCAAAAAGTGAGGTTGTGGGCCTGATGTTGGACAGCCCTAGTCTATATTATGTGATAAGAATGGCAGCAAATGATTGAGAACTGATGTTCAGAAAAATTAATCACAGGTATAATATTTGTTAATTTTAATGTGCCTTTTATTAGAAAATAATTTTCTTTTCCATAAATTCTAAGATATAATTGCTATGTACATTTTCCAATTAAAATTTAAATCATGCTTTGTTTTATTCATTTCATTCCATTATTGAACAGTACAATAACGACTACATGATGAAAGTTATTAAATAGTATCAGTTCTAATATCAGGACAAAAGCATTCTAGCAATATAATCCTGACTTATAAAATACTAGAACTATGGATTGTCTGGTTTCAATTAATTTCATGATTTTCAGGAATCTAATCTAGACATTAAATGAGAACCCACTGTATTTCCCAATATCTTTAAAGCACCAGAAATTCCTAGAAACTCAGCAAATATTAAATTGATGCATTAAATGAAATAGAATATAAATAAAAATGTTATTTATCTGAATTTTAAAAAATGCTAGATTATTAATATTCACATTAATTTATAAAGCATTAATTACACTTTTAATAATAAAAATAATCATTTTTATTAATTTTATTCTTCACTAAAAAACAATAATAAATATATTACATAATGCCAGCTTTTCTTTGAAATAAATATTTTCTTATTCAAAGAAATATTTTTTTTTTTTTTAATCAAGTAAAAAAGTAGACAATTAACTTTTATGAAATCAGTATAAACTTGCATTTGAAAATCAATAATTTTTTAATTTTTCAAGTTTGCACTTTGAGATAATGAAAAATAAGATCTTAAAAATCAAATAGTATGAATTTTTCTTCTGTGATATTATTCTGTTACATATTTGTTTTAAATAAATCTGGAAATTACATTTTAAAAATTTTCTTCACTTTTTGTTTTCAGTTCTTATTTGACATTCAGATATAAGATAAATATCATAAGTAGAATTATAAGCATTGTCATTACTTGATGTGGAACAATTGTACTTTAAAACTAATAAAATTTGTACTGTAGTCAACTGTTGAGGGAATTAATACAGTATAATTTTCTGTATTTATTTTGACAATAATATAACTGTTTCATTAAAATTTTTCAGGTATTAATTGTTACATTCATATGTCATAGAAAAACAGTTTTATTATAATATACGAAGAGATTGCTCCCATAGTTAATCCAGTTCCTAGAAATGCAACCAAAATGAAACCACTAATTTCTTTTAAATTGTTTGTAACTCTTTTTGGACCTTCTATCATTGCTAATGTACATATACAACCATTTGTTATTCCTAATGTAGCAATCAATATAATATATCCAATGTCTCCAAAAATAACTGGAAGATATGATCTTGGATGAGTATTGCACATCATAAACAATGGAATATATACAATACGTATAAAAGATAACAGCAACAACAACCATCTAGATGAAACGGATATCCATTTACATATAGTTCTTCCCACAAAATCTGAAACATTAAATAAAAGAAAACAACAGATTGGTAAAAAAAATATTCGATTCCAAGAATCACCATTTTTGTAATTTTGTGATAATGCCAATACACAAATGGCAGGAAAGACACTCAATGTTATCCAATATATTAACATGGAAGTTATGCATTCAATCCAAACTTTCTTAAATATTGAGATCACTAGCCTAATATTGACAGTTACTAGTTTTGGGATGCCACGCTCTGAGAAAGTTTCAACCTTAATTATATGATACTGAAAAAATACAGTTTTGTGCATATAAAAATAACAAACAGTTGTGATAAGAAGAATTACAACAGCACATAGAAAATAACCAAGAGCACTAGTGATAGGATTTATATGTTTTAGTAATGATAAAATCTCTGCCACAGATGAAATTATTCCTGCAACTGCCTGACCTGTCATCACTGCATACATATACTTTGTAGGAAATATGGAGGCAAGTGCTGTAATTCCTCCCTGAAAGATGGCACATATAATACTAATTAAACAAATCAGGAACATTGTTATCACAAAAAATGTATTTTGCCAAGCATCAGTATTAATTTTAACAAAAGCAGTAACAACAATAAAAGCAATCACAGTGCCTATTAGAGATCCAGTGTTTCTAATCTTTTCAGGTATTTTATAACAGAAGAATGGATTAAGAAATAACACAATGATAAATGGTACATTGTTGGCAATGGCTAAGTAGCTAGTAAATATGGTCTGCAGTGAATTCTTATTATTTGGATTATAACTTGCATTGCTGCTGACATTTCTAAATTTGTGCATCCAGTAATCATTGGCAGTTATGAAAAAGTTCCAAGGTAGAAGAGTGCATATTCCTAAGAAGAAAAAGCTGCTGAAAACAAATAGGTATTTGTCACGAGGCATACTAATGGGAGAATTCATCAAACTTTCTTGTTCATCTGCACAGGAATCTAACGCTTCCACTGAACTGTTTTCAAAGTTAACTGATAAATCGGTTGGGATTTCACTGCGTGTTATAGAAGTAGATAAAGTCGAATAATCGAAGTCGTTACGACTTCGATACATAATTAAATTACGAAGGTATTTCCTAACAAACTTAACAATGGCTAATCACGTGTCAAACAAACTCCGGAACTTACATTAGTTTTAAAATTCTTTTTTTTTTATATATATATGTGTATATATAAAATATATATATATATATATATATATATAATAATAATAATAATAATAATAATAATAATAATCATTCCCTTCTTGGGTGCTCAAGCAGTACCAGGGTTTCCCCTGTTACCCTGCAGAGATGACTTAACATCTGTGCGCAG
>WUQG02459042.1:0-12475 GCA_011317285.2 Androctonus mauritanicus
AGGAGATGTCTGTCCAGAGTTTTTTGCAAACATCAAACATTTAATCTAACATTATTAATTAATAAAATTGTATTATTTTACAATTTTATTAATTAATAATGTTAGATTAAATGTTTGATGTTTGCAAAAAACTCTGGACAGACATCTCCTGTATAAATATTCTGCTACTCTATTATTACCATTAGTGCACCATGAATGAGGTGTATATGTACCAGTACTGCATAAAAATAGAAATCC
Source organism: Androctonus mauritanicus (assembly GCA_011317285.2). Classification (NCBI taxonomy): domain Eukaryota; kingdom Metazoa; phylum Arthropoda; class Arachnida; order Scorpiones; family Buthidae; genus Androctonus; species Androctonus mauritanicus. The sequence continues at coordinate 238 of WUQG02459042.1, forward strand.
ATAACAAACTCAAAAACATTGTTAATTATGTATTGCTTATTACAAACTAGAAAGAGTTAGCAATTTAACATTAAAAATGAATGCTGCATTTGTAAAACAATTAGGTTTCATTTAAATAATCAGTCACTAATATAATAAAAAAAAAAAAATTATTCTCAATGCTAAATTTTTTAGGATTATTTTTAAGTAGTTGAAATTTATAGATAATTTTAAAAATGTAAATACATATTTCAAAATAATTTTTTACTAGAACAGGAAATGACAATGTGCAAAAGTTTTTTAACTTTTTTAAACAAAGCCTCAAATAAAAAAAATACAGCAACTTTTTTTACTCAAATAATTTTATCCTCTACAAGTCTAAATTTTGGCACAATCTTTTTGAAATCACTGTATTTTTAAAAAAGTTCATACTTCATTTTTTACAGAGTGAAAATATTATTCTTAATATAAACATTAATTTTGAAACGAGAAGTTTCATACACATCCTATCTTCAGATAAAAAAATAGCAAGAGAACAGTATATCACAAAACAACAGATAATGACTCATTTGCACAATCACAGACATCTGTGCACCCACCTCATTTCCATAATTACAGGAAGACATAATATAACAAGTTTATATTTTAACTGATTCATTTATGCACTCCAATTATTTAACAAGCAGACTGATAGTAAAAAGCAAGTGTTTACATTAAACTTATCTTTTCAAACAATTTCTAAATATGTTCTATATGTTCCTGGTTGTTTAAATAAAAATTTATTGGTATATATTTGCTATTTATATTTAAAAGTTGCCTTTGATTCAGTCAAGTTTTTCATATTATAAGTCAATACTCTGAATCTAATACAAGAAATTATCAAAAACTATAACTGGATTACATCTTTTCTACACAATATAGAGTACTCATCTGTTTATAAATAATTTTAGAAGATGATTATAATAAACCTAATATTTGTCTTCCTAAGATCCCTTTTAATACATTTAATGATTACTGCTTAATATATTTCTAATAAATAGAAAAAAGTAACTAGCACTATTTAGCAGATAAAAATATTTCACAAGTTAAATAAATTGTGAACTATTTTTTAATCTGCTAAATAGTTCTAATGTTAATATATAGATCCCTTTTGATTATTTTATTATTTGTATTATGGTATAACCTTGCTTTAATGGATTTCAAATTTAACAGATAAAATATTTGGATTTAATTTTTATTTGATATTCAAAAAACATATGAAATTCAAACCAAGAACAGTGGACAATAGTATTATTATATAGCATTCTGTTGTATAGAAAGAATATCAATGTTATCTTATGAAATTTAGGCCTAAAACATGCAGAATTTTTTTTAGCGACTGAGCTACCAGGAAATAGTCAATTTCATTTCCAATGCTATGAAATCGATTTCACCTGACACCATCAAAAATGCATTCTGAACATGCGGAATTTCGGAAAATGGAGAGGTGGTTCGGATGGAAGACTTAAATTACCGTCTGAGAGGGATCCTGGCAGGCACCGGTACAATTCAAGAAATTGAGGGAACGGTTGCTGAAAGAAGTGATAAGTCTGATGAAAGTGTTGAGATTGAAGTGCCAGTTACTGACAGTGAGTCTTGTGACAGTGATCAGTCTGAAGGAAGTGCCTGTAGTGAAGAGATGTGAAAGATAGGGACTGATACCGGTAATACGAAACTTGGATATACCGATAAAGTGCCATAATCGGTAGATAAGATGTGAAAATTACTGTTTGTGTTGCCAAATGTGCAATACTGTTTATGCAGTAAATGTGATATTAAATTGGTATTTTTTACTTACTCGTTAGAACTTTCTGGTAATGATACTATTCAAGTACAGTACCATACCCAGTAAACACTGTAAATTTTTGTGCCAAAATAATTATCTCATTTCATTCGCCTCTAACCTCTCTACGGTAACATTTGCAGGCAATAACACTACACTGAATGCTGACATTCAGTGTACCGGTAGTGTTACTGCCTGCAAATGTTACCATAGAGAGGTTAGAGGCGAAAGAAGGGGGAGCCCAAAAGCCCAGCACTGCGACCTGGAAGGTCTATTGTGCAAACCGGCAAATGTTATCATAGTTTAAAAAAAATCCCAAGTACCGGTACTGTGAGACTTGACAGGTAGGGTAATGGCTTGTATGGTACCATATGGTACAAGTACCGTACGGTAAAAGGTAAATTTTTTTATGGTACTAGTACTTAGGATTTTTCTTCAACACTCTTCAATTTAACTATGATGTATAATTTACATTTTACAATCCATTATTCAGATTTCAACTTCACTTGCTTGTTCTGCAGTAAATGCTAACATGCGAAAATAAAGATACACAATGTATATTTTGACAGGGAATAGTGGAAACAAGTTGATCTATACAGTACAGTATAGATCAACTTGTTTCCACTATCAGCATTTATGGTAATCACGGTAAGGCTAATAAAGATTAAAGCTGATAGTGAAAACCCAGTTTGGAGGCCGATCATAGTTAAATTTTATAATCAATGTTTGGAAATTGATTATGGTACGGTAGATGGTATCAGTAACCATGATTACGGTGTATGCTGATAGTGGAAACAGTCTATTACACTCTAAATAAATGCCCATGCCCATCTTAATGTAAGCACATGGGCTTACATTAATATTATAAGCGCATGCGCTTACATTAAGATTTTCTATTCTTTACTCAATTTTTGTATTTCCCGAATGTAAGCGCAGTGCTTACCTTCGAGAAACTCCGGTACAGTTATTCCCTGATTTATATACAGGGTGTCTGTAATTAAAGTTTCCCTAATTAGAGCTGCCTACAGCCATTACTCTTCATCAGAAAATTATGAAACTTTGGATACTCCTTAATAAAGAGATGGGAAAGATATTCAGCAGAAAAAATTTTTTAGTTCCAAATATTGCCACTAAAGGGAAAATTTCTATTTTATTAAGTAAATTACACATTTAGCTATATTATTGCCTTGTAATATTAGAGAAAATCCTGTTTAACATGATGGCCACTGTTATCAGCTACTCTCTGAAATTAACTCATGTATATCTGACATGCATAAATCTATACATATATAGTAGATTTATGCATGTCAACAATGCCATGTTCAACAGTTGAGCAAAATGAGTGCCTTGAAATATTGCACATATAGCATGAAATGCTGTCTTTAAGATCAGCTAAGGTTTTTACATTGCCACAGCTGACTAGGTCTTTTAAATAATCCCATAGCCAAAAATCACATGGATTCAGATTTGGAGATCAGGCAGACCAGACATTACAGAAGTGGCAGCTTGTGACTCTTTCTTCTGTAAAATGTCTTTTGAGAATATCTTTAACACAACTTGCAATGTATGGAGTGATAGATAAAAACTGTTTGAAGGCATTGACTGTTTGTCCAAGACTGCATAAAGACATAGACTGTTTGTCCAAGGCATTGATATGCTTACAGAGCCAGAACAAATGAATTCCTCAACAGCAATGCATATTGTTGCCTGGTGATAGAGCATGTCACTGGACCTGTAGAGCCAAGCTTTTAGAAGAAAAATGATCCAATTTTATGATTCCAGTTGAAGTAGCAGACAATGGTAGTCATATTGAACATGTTTTGTCCTGATTATATAGATCACTGTTGTAGTTCATTATTATTTTCTGAATAAAGCTATAATATGCTCTCCATTGGAGATTTGTTGAACTGATTTTTTTTGCCCTAAATGTCTTTCCCATTGCCTCATTAAGATGTTCTGAAAATATTATGTCCTCCTGATGAATAATAATGGCTATAAGAAGCTTTGAATAGGGGAACTTTAATTATGGACACCCTATATATCTGATTTCTGTAAATTTGACTTAATATAAAATATTTTTTCTTTTTCAAGATATGAAGCATAAATACCTATTATATTTGTAAGTTACAAGTATGAACATGATGGTTTATAACATTCAAAGTTTATGGTACTTAATTTATTTGTTTTGTATATTGTTTATTGATCTTAAATATCTTATTGCTGGTATGATATCATTCTGTGTGATGTCTCCCTTCAGTCAGAGAACAGTATGATGCCATAATGTGATAAAGTGCAGCACATTCACAGTACTTTGATAACTTTGGAAGTTTTTGCTTCAAAATTTTTGTGGAAAAAATATTTTTCAGATTATGCAAAATTTGAGTTACATAAAAATCTTCAATCCCAATTATTCATGTAAGTCACCGAAATACTTATACATTAAAATATAATTATGAAAATTAATATACACAATTCCTAACTTATATAAATCTGTATTTATGTAGGATTAGTTTTAGGAAATGAGCTAGACCCAAACCCAAACCCCTTCAGTGAAGCTAGAAATGTAGAACTCTGAATTGAATCCAGATCCTCCAAGATGATAAGCAATTGCTTTTATCAAGAAATTTGTGTGTTTATTCTTTGCTATAACTATTTTTAGTGTTATATCATTGTGACACACTAGTACTATAATGTATGCTCCAACATATATATGACAGTCCCTCCTCAGTATTTATAAGTTGTAGAGACCTCAGTTCTATAATATTTATAAAAATTAAATCAGTAATTCACATACAGTTTTTGAAATGTGACTTTAATAAAGCTGCTTTCAAATACCATTTAGTTTTGAAAAACATGATTATACATACTTTGTTGCTATGATTTTATAATAGAGAAACATAAGCCAAACATGCTGATTTACTGTATTAACATATTATTAACTAAAAAATTAACAATTTTTTAAAACAAAGATTAAGTTTATAAATTTGTTAGCTTAAAGAGTTCAATTTTACATAGATGTTTTCAAAGATTTCACTTCATCATATACTTCCTCCAGCAGTTGATTAATTATGTTTCCACTCTTTTCAGAATTGTAAATGCTTCATTTATAAGCCCTTCATATGGTTTTTCTATATTCTTAAACATTTTAATATTATTCCACTCTATATGTATATGTTGCTTATAAAATCTATTTGATTGCACTACGTTCAGCCATTCATTAAAATATTTGATTTGTGCTCTGACAGTTTATCTTTAAGATTCTACTTTGTTACTCCTATCATATTATTCTGTGATATTTATGTTCCTACTTTGGGTTGTGATTTCATAGACTCTTGTCTATACCTCCTTAGTTTGCTTATCTTTATCATTCTTTAAAATATTGAATATTATCAAATTTTTTCTTGTGCTTCATTCTTTTTTAACTTTGTTTTCAGAGTTTTGGTTGTTTTTAAATATAGTAGACTTTCTCTTATCCAGTCTTTCTTTAATTGACCACATTTTCATTGAGCATGAGCAGAAATAAAAATGAAAAAAGAATGTCATTCAGAAAGAAAGTGTTTGAAATTGAGATAAGATATATCAAATAGCAAGATAATTCATCTATTATTTATATAATTCCTATCAAAAATTGGCATGATTTCGTGATTTTGCTTCAAAAAACAAATTTAAATCATAATGGCAAATAAATGAAAATTATTAATTTTTTTTATCTAGTAAATATATATACTGTATAGTGTATTATATTTGCAGATAGTTCTCAATTTATAATAGGATTACATTCCAGTGTCTCCATTGTAAGTCAATTCTGACATAAGTCGAAGACTTTTTAATTCTTAATTTGTTTGATTTCTGTTTTAATATTTTCATAAATTAGGTTTCCATTTAACTAAAAACAGTTAAAAATATATAAATTTACATAAACATTTATAAATTATTATAAATTACATATACAATTAAATACATAAATATAAAATTAAGAAAGAAAAATTTAAGAATTTAAAAAATTTTTTCATTAATAATAGTATTTCTCTTAGTGGACATGATAGGATTATAATGAGATACAAAAATTGCAATATGAGAAATGAACACTTCAACTGCTGATTAGCAACTAACATTCCAAAGACTGTAATAAGTTGGAAGTGGGTGAATCACACTAGCAGCTATTGCATATTATTGAAAGACTTTGCTTGCTGACTAATGCACTTATACAAAAGCAATGTGATATATGTATATATATGCAGGTGGCAAAGTTGAATTAAAGAATTTATTATAATTTTTGGCCATCATAAGCACAAATCATCATAAGTCGAGTTGTTGTAACTTGAGGACTACCTGTATATGTTATATATAGTATAAATATATATTGCATACTATATATAGTATTTTTTATTTAACTTACAGCCTATAATTGGTATTCTGTTTATGTTTTCAGATTAACTAGTTATTTGTTTATTTGATCTGAGATCTAATGTTGTTCTTCCCTTCTGTTATTGCTACTTCTTTTGTTTACTTTATTATATAAATTTCTCATAAATGTTAGTGAATATGCATGTTTTCTCCCATTCTCTTTGATAGTACATGTTCTCTATTTCTGTCTACTTGTAGTATACAATATATGAATAATAATCTAAAATATGAATCAAATGCAGCTTATAACTTTAGGAAATGTTGGCCAATGAGGTATTATGTTGAAAATTATATGTTTGGGTTTTTATACATAGAGATGATGTACACACTACTTTTTATATAGAGTACTATATCTAGGAAGTGCACTTTTGTGGAGCACTTCCTAGATACTCTATACCTAGAGTATCTAGGAAGTACTCTATACCTAGCTATAGCACTTCCTAGATATCTTCTTTGCTCCAACTTTAACAATAGACTCATGGAACTGATAGATATCTCTATTTCTTTATGTTTACCCATCTAATTTTCATCTTCCCATATTATAAAGATGTCATTTGTGTATCTCAGGTATCTTATGATATAAGACTGGTATTTCTTTAAGGAGATTTACTCTACAAAGTAGAGGAGGATTTAATGAGTATTCAAGCTATTGGACTGCCTATTGGGATTCTCTCCATTTGCTTATAATATCATTGTTTGAACATAAAGTAAGATTTGTAGCAAATTAAAGAGGCTATATTTTTTAACATAAATGCTATTTGCCTACTGTCTGGTATATTTTCCAGTAAAAAACTGTAGAATATTTGACAGAATTCATTCTTCAAGTAATGTTAATACAATCTAATTCCAATCAATATTAATATTATCATATAATGCTGCTAATCTCCTTGTGCATTTAACATTATTTGTAATATAGTGTTAAGCCATCTTATAATTATTAGTTAAAAAAGTATGAATTTTGATTATTTTCATTATTTCTTTTAAGGATTTTATAAACTTTCTGGTTTTTGAAATGTAGATCATCTTTATCATTATAAAAATTAGTAAATATCGCATTTCTTGGGATACCTATACCCATTTTGTGTTGTTTTGATTTGTATTATTTCCAAAGGTGCACTGTAAAAGAATTAAGATAACATTATGCTTTGAATCATGAAATTTCTCATTTTCATCAACTGGGGAATCCTTTTATCTTTAGTATTTACCTATAATTACCTATAAATACCTATAAATACATATAATTATATATGTATGCCATATATATAATTATATTATATACATATATAATTAATTTTGATTAATTTCATAATTTTTAATAGATGCAGTGCCAACCATTCATTGGTCCTCAGTTACCATCATCAACACTTCACCTACTTCCAAACCAGTTGGTAAATTCTGGAAATCAAACTGCAGTGTCATCAATTGATCCTGCTACTAATGATGCTCCATTAGAATTTAATTTAAATAAATCTAATTTAGCAGAAAAATTAGATGCTCAAGGTAAATAATTATTATGGTTCAATTTTTAGCAATTTAATATAACAGAATTTAATTTTGTATATCTTTTACAGAATCATCATCATCTCAGCAAAATGAAGAAGAAAGATGGTCTCATGATAAAGAACAAGATAGAGGATGTGATAGAGAAAGAAATAGAGATCGTATTAGAGAAGGTAGAGATAAAAGAATAAGAGAAAGAGAACGAGATAGAGAACGAAACAATAGAGATAAAGACAGAGATAAAGGTATAAATTTTTTATAAAAATAAATTTTAATTAGTTTTTTAAAAGGAGCAGTTTAAACAAAGAAAAATTTGTAATATGAATTAATATCATATGAATGATGATATATTTTTTTGCTTTGTTGAGGATTTTTTTATGCCATTAATAAAATGACAAAAGAACATCCTTAACATTAAAAGTGATATGCTGTATACATCTGAAATAAGATCATTTCTGTTGTCAAGGATGTTTCATTCATTATTGTGTTAATGATGATAATGCTTTCTTAGATAATGTTTATCATCTAAGATAGAGAAATTGGAACTACAAGATCTATTAAAACTACATGGTGATTGTTCAAGTTATATGATTACTAGCAGACAAAAAAAAGATTTAACATAAAAAAGCTAATATAAATTGAAATTTGACTTTAGAAATTCAATGCATAAGTTATCAGTCAATTCCAACTTCAATTCATTTGAAAAATAAAAAGTTTTGATTTTTGATAAAAATTATATTTTATTATTTTTATTATATACAATATAATAATCTGTATACAGGTATTAAAGAATTATGTCTAATTTTCTTGAATATGGTATAATAAATATTTTTTAAAATGTCATTTATGTTAGTTTAATGAATTTTGTTTAAAGATCATTGAAACTTCAGAATAAGATAAAAAAAAATTAAAGAAAATCTTATAAAAATCTATTAATGATTTCAGTATAACTATTTTCATTTTATTTATTTTTAATAAACATACTATTTTAAAAAATTTTTTCAAAAGATAGATTCTGTTGAAAAGACACATTATCAGAAAATGTTACAATGTCTGTCTTTCCAATTTTGGAATTAATTTAATCAAATAACTAAATAATTCTTTATTATTAAATGAAAATAGTTTTCTCCATCATAATATTTTGACTCTAAAATTTTAATTTTGAAAAATTTCTCATATGGTGTTTCTTCAACATTTTATTTTATATAATTTCTATTTCTAGCATTTAGGAAGGATATGAAAAGAACTTTATTACATAGAAAAGTTTTTGGTCTATTTAACCCTCATCAACTGTACATATGCTACATACATATATTATGTAAACACTTAATAATATTAAGAATTAAACAGAAAATTGAATAAAATAACATATGAGTTCTATAGATTTAATTCAAAAAATTTATTAAAAAATTTTTTCATTTAAAATTTTTTGAATCAAATCTATAGAATTTATATGTTATTCTATTCAATTTACTGTTTAATTCTTAATGTTGCAATTACATAATATATGTATATAGTATATGTACAGCTGATGAGGGTCAAATAGACCAAAAACTTTTTTATGTTAATATATTAACTGTAATAAAAAATTTTTTATATCCTACCTAAATACTAGAAATAGAAATTATATCATTAGAAGGTAGTGAACTTTCAAACATTAATATTTTATATCAAAATATGCTTGTAAAATAAATAATGAAATATACTGAAATATTTTGTAAAAATTCTTTGGAGTAAACTTTTCATGTTGGACAAAATAAAGTATTATTTAAACAAAAGAAATACATAACTGCTAATACAAATTGATATAACTTACAATATTGATATTATAGAGGAGCTATTATTGATATTACACATCATGATTAATATTGTACTATAAATATTGTAAGTATTATTTCAATTGATTATTAGTTTTACTCAATGCTTTATTATTATTAAACTACCGAGTGTACTGTACATTTATTTTAAAAATAATTTTAATTTAATATTATCATTATTTTTTAATAAATTCAAACTAATTGTAAAAAAATGTTTTTATTGATAATACTGATGCCAAGATGCAGTTATCAGAATTGCAGAATTATAATTAGCAATTTTCATTTTAAATACAAGTAATTTTTGACTTACCATCACTTGTATGACTTACTATCACTATGTTAAGTATATGATGGTAAGTCAAAGACTATTTGGATAAGTGGTAATGCAAGACTACCTGTACCAAGTATGTGATTGTGAGTGCGTCAATGCAATTCATGTAGGTTCAAATTCAAGAGCAATGGTCTAATACATGGAGTGTCTTTTTTCTTGAATTTCTATGCTTGTTAAGTTTGATACAGTAAAGTGGAATATAACAATAATTATTGGTAGTGGGGAATCCATAAATTTTCAGCATTTCTGATTTCCAATTGTTTTGACTTATAATCTTGGAGATTAGCTCAAACCCTGATATAAGTTGAGAACTATTTATATATGTAAAACTTAAAACCGAATATTTCAACAGAAATATTAATAATATAAATCTGAAATTAACAACAATTAAAATAGCATAAATTAAGCAATCATTATATTCTATATTAACTTGTTATTCCTATGACATTAGATCAAAGTTCTTTATAGTATTGAATAAAATTGACAATCAAAATGATGTTTACAGTATTGTACTGATCAGTTTTACTTAGTTCTTAATATTATCATATCCTATAGATTTGATATCAGTTACATATTGAAAATCAAAAGGAACCAGATAATATCAATAGGTGAACAAACTTAAAAGTTAATAGGTATAAAAATAAAAGTCATTTTAACTAGAAGTACTTTTGACTTTATTAAGTCCTCATTAACTTTTTACAAAATAGAACAACTTTAAAATGTATACACTCTAAAAGAATGCTAAGTCATTACTGTGAAGACAAATCAGTTTTGAGCATAATATTTTAAGTTTTTTCATTTCCCAAGATAGATGTTTGTATTTTATGCTATGTATTAATATTGTATTAGTAATATGATATCTACATTAATATACCAACAATATAAAAACATTATTTATTGTAAAATTTCTGTTGCTATAAAACTAATATTTTTTAGTTATTTCAGTCCAAAAAGCATTGGTCATTTCATCTCACAAAAATAGTATAGAACCAACAACAAACAATACACAATAATGCTATATATAATTAGTTATTTTCAGAAATTATTAATTACTGTTTTATTGAATTTAGAAAATGGAATTCAGAATAAAAAATGGAATATCTATCTTTTTTATTCTGAATTCTATCAGTAACTGAAAAGGGATCAAAAGATCCAAAGTACTTTACTTGGTGATTAAAGATACGTTTATCTTAATTATGGACCTATTTAGCATGTTTTTCATAAGTTTTTTTCATTCAGACTTGGTTTGTATAATACTAATACTGTAATTTAAAAAAAATAATTAGAACTTTAATAATAATATCATCATAATAAATTAATAGCAATACTAATAAAAATAGCTGTAATATTTATTTACTCATTAGAAAGAAGTACAAAATAACAGTTCATTCATTTGTTACAAAATGACTCTTCAAATAACCATTTATATTTGAGCACAAATTTCCTTTGATGGTTCATGAGTTTACTACCTCACCTCTAAACATAACTGAACATGAAAAAGATGTTTTTGTTCATCTTCTATTACTGTTTCCTGAATCTGCTCATTCAGTCATGTATATTTGCTTATATTTATCTAGTATAAATGCATCTTAAGAAAATATTGATAATTATCATGCTTATTACTTATTTGAGACATCAGATTTGCACTTCTAATGATAGTGTGATGGATATATTTCTCTCTTAATTAATTGAAGCAAAATTTTGTTTGTTTGTTTTTAACTCATCTTATTATTTGAATATCTTGTAATACTTTGAATAAAGATTGCTACTGGAAAAATCTCATTATTTCTAATGATGATTATGATTAATCATATATTGTTGTGTTTAACCATATAGGCAAGATTGCACAAGAATATCCTTGTGCAGTCTTCCCTATATGGTTAACCACAATATGACCTTAATATGCCAATAAGGTCTTGCCTATATGGCTAACCAGTGGCAGATTTTGCCTTAAGGAAATCCAGGAATGAAAGATTTTTGGGGCCTATTAAAATAAATTTTTTTCTTAAGAAAATCAGTTATTTTACTTTTAGAAAAATACATACAAGTATGTAAAAAAATCAAACAAATAACAACTTTTTTATTCTAATTTAACATTGTTCAATAAAAGCTTTAATCACAATAGCACTATAGAATTTAGACAAAAAATTTTTCGTTTATAATAGTACTCTTCTACTTTTAGATGCAGCATATTTATCAATAATGTTTTCAGAATTCAAGTTTTGTTTTATGTATTTTCTATAAACATTATTGATAAATATTGTAAATGATTTTTGATTTGTAAACAATGTAACAAATCATTACTATGCAACCACACAGGGGATTAATCACCGTAATCCAAACGAAAGCCGAAACAAGCACTAACTCCCCCTGGTGAATAAA
>WUQG02459053.1:0-33834 GCA_011317285.2 Androctonus mauritanicus
TATTCATTTATTTTTTTTTTTTTTTTGGATTTGGGTACTCCATACGGTATAGCAGAATTTGTATGCTATGTTTGCAGAGCTGTACTTAATGTAAGTTGTCAAAATTACAATAAAATATTCTTAAAAAATAGCATAAAAATTGACTAAAATTTGTATATTAAGGTATTATGTGTAGTTTGCATTCATCTTCTATACGGAAGCTGGAGAAAAGAAAAAAAGGCTCTCCACAGATTAGAAAATTTCCAAGTTGTAAGTTTCGAAAATTGTATAATTCTTTATTCATCGACTTTTCTTAATTATGTTTATAAATTCTTAGGGAACCATCTATAGTCATCTTAGTTCAGTATCATGTGGAAAGGAGAACGTTAATTCAAATAACGATTATTTGTACAGATGTGCGATTCAAGATGAACCTAATAAGCGAATCAACAGAAGTCTATCTCTAGATTCATCTTATCCAAAGAATCTGAAGAATAATTTTAATCCATATAGACAGATGGAATCCTTATACGGACAATTCCATGGTCACAAGAGCGAATTTGATGTGGCCACTTTTAACCAATATTTGGCTTGGCAGTTGAACTACCCAACATCTATTTATGGCACAATCAGGTACAGAGATACACACTCGGACATAGAATCTAACAATAGGAGAAGACGGAGCGTGGCACTTTATGGCACCGTTAACGGTTTGTATAGACCGCCACAGAGGAAGTTACTAAAGAAATCGAAATCACTTGGAGATCTGACAATTGATCATTGCATTTTGGAAAAGTTGAATCAGTCATCGTTCACCTATCTCCATCACCCGAACTCATTGGTTTTAGATGACTCTGATAATGATTCGTTACAGAATATTAGTGATGTAGCTCTATAATGAAACTCAGTGTTGGTTTAATTTTAAACGAAACATAGATGTAACTCCAAGAACATCCATGTTGATCCAAAAGCAAACTAAAGAATTGAATTAACTGTAAATTATTCAGTATGTTAGCACAGTCACTATTGGCTGTATTCACACAGTAAATTAATTCTCAGACCACAATCATTCCTATTTTTTATGTTCGTCACAACAAGTTTCATGAGTTAATTTCCAACTGCGAGTGGTTATTTAACTAGCTCCTATCAGGTGCTAGTTAAGTAATAGGAATAATATCAGGAGCTAGTTAAATAACCAACTGCGAGGAGTTATTTAACTAGCTCCTACCAGGAGCAGGTGAAGTAACTACTCGCACTTAGAGATTAATTCACGAAATTTGTTGTGACGAATACAGAAAATAAGAATGATCCTGGTCAGAGAATTAATCCACAGTGATGAATACGGCCTTAAGAATATCAGATATCTCAAATATCATCATTCAACAATAAATAATTCGAATGCATTTAAATTCATCTACATGTAAATATAATTTTTTTAAAATACAAATATAACATTATTTTGTAAGTATTACTATTCATATTTCGTGTAAATTTTTATATTTAATTAAAATACATATTCATCTCATCTCACTGCATATTTTTTTCCATAATTTATCTCCGAACGTAGCGTGTGGGCAGAATTAAACGAGTTGAGGACCTCATATTGAGGCCAAAATAATTCTAGAAGAACCTTGACCCTAAGCCATTGAACCATATGGGAGAATGCTCCAAGCATATCTTTAGAATAAAATTACATCCGAACATGAAAACCGAATAGGTGTTTAGAAAGAAATTACAGGTGTATCTGTTTTTTCCTTTTTGGTATATTTGAGAAAATAAAAACAAATATTTGTTTCGCACAATATTTTATGTATTTCGTTAACGCTTTGCAAATACAGTTTAAGGAAGTAAATATTTCGTAATCGTCCACAGTTTATGACTACGAACAATCGAAAGAGTAAAATGAAAGACAAAAATGTCGTGAGTATTGAGTATTTTAAATGATGACCTCTCTTACACAAATCGACTTCTCTCAAAGGATAATTATCTCCGTTTATCTTATTGTCGTTATTGAATTAAGAGGTTGACACACCTTAAACGTCACCGAAAATCTTTTTTGTCTAAAAATATAAAAATTCTTTGGGAATTTTACGCCAAAAACAAAAAAAAATTATATTTCTTTTTAAAAAGTTCTTATAATATATCAAATAATTTGTTATTTTGTATTCCTATTTTATTATGTAATTCAAATTTTTCAATTGAAAATTTCTTAATGAACTCATATCTAACATAAATACAAAATTAGTAAAAATTAATGAAATTTAAATTTTGTATTAAATCATATTTGATAATCACTGAGATCTTTATTATATTTTAAAAAATAATGAAATTTTAATTTAGTAAATTATTTATTTAATTTTTAAGTAGTTAATTACCTCCATACTTAACAATAGCATTTCAAAACAAAAATAATTAAAAATTTTTTGTATAAATTTTTGCACTCGACTTGTGCTGCCATCTGTTGTTCATTACTACAATCATTCTACCATAGTATATATAGTAATTTTAGACAATTAAAAGAAAAGTTAATATTAATTTAATAATAATTAAAAAAATACACATTATATATAATCTGTTTATATTAATTGAACTTTCACTTATTTATGGCAATTCTTGAAGAAATTTTTATTGTAAATCTTATTTTTATATTTTAAGAAGGATAATTATTTAAAATAAATATTTTATTAATTAAAATTTTATAAATAAGTTTTCTTAAATTTTAAATAGTAAAAAATAAAGAAATTAAATGTTTACTTTTAGAATTTTCTTAATAATGTTTTTTTATTATGTTTGTAAATCTTTATTATTTAATGAAACAATTATGAGTATCAATATACTTATTAACTTTCTATTTTATTGTATATAACATAGATAGATGTTTTCTTAGGAAACATAGCTATATGTGATTTTTATATATATTATTATTTATATTTAAAATATTTCAGAATTAAATTTAAAAAAATAATTGTTTTCTACAGTAATAATGTTAATGAAAAAAATGCACTAAAAATTATTTTTCATTGGAATTGTTAATTTAGAAAACAATTATTGTTTAAAATTTAATTCTAAAATATTTTATTTTAAGTATATGTAATAATATATGTATTATTTTTTTTTATAAATGATATAAAATCAATACAGCTATGTTTCTTAAGAATTTTACTTGATAAAACTGTACATTGTTATGATTTTATTAAGTAAAAATACACTAAATAGTTAATAAAAAGAGATAATTTTTAAGTGATTTACATATATAATATTTTATATCATTTTGTAAAAATATTTTGATTGTAAATAAGGAAATTTTTTAGCCAATTTTTACAAAAACTATCATATACTGAATATTTTGCAAGAACAAAACATTCAAATTTGAGGTATCATACCTTTTTAACAAATCTATATACCTATTGATTTTGAAGGTCCTACGTGATCTCGCAACATGATAGGAGAATTTTGAAATTTTAAAAACGTCAATATCTTTTGTAACCATTTGTCACATATGAATAACATTATATTCATTTTTAAAAATATCCGTTTTTCTTTTTTATTAAAAATTGTTATAACTTTATTTATGTCAATTTTTAATATAAGCGTTATCAATATTTTGATATTTCTTATTTTATTTATTTTCGTTTTATTTAAAAAAAAAACTTTTCCTAGTGACGTAGTTTCGCATAAATTATAGCCTAACATGAATTAGTAAGTAATATTAATTTAAGAAAAATAATACTTTACGGTGGGGATTTTATATAATAATATATATAAATTATTAAATTAATATAAATACGATATGATAAAAATATATAGTTTATTAAACATCGCTTAAAAATTTCATTCTGGGGTGATTTTATGTATGCAGTAATCATAATTTTTTTTATATATAAATGCATAATCTTATAACTAATTTTATTTTTAGTTATCATAAAATATTTACAAATCATCTCTGTTAATAATAGTCGAGTATATATGTTATTATTTAGGCTCGAAAACAGAAACCTTAAGTTTTAGGGTCGAATGCAAATGTTGTATGTTAAGCCAATCTATATAAATATGGAGCCCTTACTAACATATAGACTACAGCCGAGTCGATGCTATCGTATTCCTGGTACTCACTTTTAACCTATCCTCTTGGAAATATGTTTTCAGAATTAAAACAACAATTTTAACTCGAATATGTCCATAATTGTACTGATGATAAGATCACTTACTGCATGCGTTATCAATTGATTCGACATCTTGATCACTAACCACGAACACCTTTGGCTAACATTCAGTTCACGAAGCAGAAACTATTGAGAATATCTTCAGTAAACAATCCAACATCAACGTATTTTGAAATAAATAAATGATAAAATTGTATTAAATAGAATTTTAACCACTGAATAGTAACTTTCCACGATTATAACATAGCAAGATATTTTTGAAATCACCTTGAGAAATTCTTCAAAATTATATACTACTAAACATTATAGTAAAACAAAAAGAAATATTAGACTTCATAGAAGGGATAGATTAAAAAAAAAATTATTTAAGGACATGTTTTTGTTAATATTGAACAATGTTCTTCATCGTAATCTTAATTTTTTCCTGTTTTTTTCCATTTTAAACGAAGAAGATACTCAATCTGTATTTTACGAGTTACATAGATATAGATAAAATTTTTTTCAATAAATCATCATGTATAATATTTTAACACCATGCAATTTATGAGTGAATATTTATAGTAACTTTTAAATAAAATGTAAATATATTTTATATTAGCAAATTACATATAATAAATAATATAAAATGCATTTTTTATTAAATGGAAAGGTCAATTATTAATAAAAGCAAATTAAATATTTATAATAATAAAGTTTTCACGAAAACTTTTTAAAAAACTCCACTCTCTGTGTGTGTGTGTGTGTGTGTGTGTGCTAGATATTAATATAATTTAAGATATGGAGCAATCAACAAAAAGAAACGTGTGCCTAAATTCACTTAAAAAAAACTAACAAAAAAAAAAGAACATAAAATTGTAGTAGTTTATTCCCATTTCTAACTCCGCCATTAAAACTGGAAGAAGTTTTTGTAGAAGTAAACGATGGATCGAAAAAGGGTCGAATTATTCAATCAAGGATACTTCTTCCAATTGCAGAAGTTACATGTTTTGGTGCATGGAGGCTTTGCTAAACTAATCAACTACAGACAAATAGGCAGTAATGAAGAATGAAGAATTGCTGGCTCGCATCTTCTTCCCCCTTTGGGAAATTGGGAAGTCAGAAGCTAATTTTGGTGTGATGAATGATACCAGAAGGAGAAACTCTCCAACTCTGGATCGTTAGTTGATCCCTTCTATCGAATTATGTCTTAATATATTAATGTATCTCTCACATACTATTAAACGTTTAAAGTGGTCTCATCTCTCGGTTTTTATTGGTATAATTTTTTCTAATTAACGTAAAAATTTTATAATAATTAATTCACTTCTTTAACATCGGGATCCCTATACAGTTACTACTATCTCTATCTTACGACAATCCAAAATAATTCGTAACATAGAAATTATCGTTATGCATAAAGAATTTTAAACTTAATTACACCATTTTTAAAGATGCAGTGCTGTATATAGGCATTTTTACAAGTTTATAGAATTTTTAACAAACGATTTATTCATAATTAAAGCTCATCTGACAAAAAATTATACACCACAGAGAGTATTTTAAAGCTGCATTAATATTTTAAAACTCTCATTAAATTACTTGTATAGATATTTTACTTTAATATTTGAAAAATTTAACTCGAATTTTTATCAGTTTATTTTATATAAACTATATTCAATATAAATTTTCTTTCTCGTAATAATAAATAAATAGAATAAAAAAAATAATCGATTTAATAAATAAAGAAAAATTGTAAATGTTATCTTTTCATGTGTAGAGTAAACAAGCACTAAATAACTTTTCATGATATTCAACAAAATATTCTGAAAGATATTTACAGAAATATTTATCGAAAAATTTATTTTTTTTTAACTGTCTTTGTATATACTACAGTAAAATTATATTTTCTATTCATCTAGATTTATATTAATAATTTAAAATTATAAAAGTAATTGAATTAAAATACTGAAAAATAAAGATGAAACTGTTGTCATTAGGCACATAAATCAAGCATTTGTTTTATTTTACAAGTATCCAGAAGGAAATGAAAGTATGGAACAAACAAAGTTATAAAAACATACAGGTGGCATTAAATCATAAGAGCAATCACTCTCAACTGTAATTAGTTATCCTATTATTTAGTTAACTTAACGCAGGGATTGACACCTCCCGAGAGATTTCGAGGAGCCACTTTGTCTGCTCCCTGACTCCTCCGGGAAAGACAGACAAGCATAATTGTTCATGACTAATTAACGTTTCGATATGAAAGTATATATGGAAATTGCTTATAAATCTCATCCACAGATGGCGCTAGAATAAGATGAGTAAGTGCAGTTAGAATTTAAGTTGGAGCAAAGTGGAACCGGTATGTCCCAACAACCTCATTATCGATAATCAGATTGGTTGGTCCGGCGGATACAATCTCTTCCCAAGGGATAAGGTCGGTCGACACAAAGAGAAAAGACACGTCAGAAGATTGGGATTTCTCTTCACATCAAAAACGTACCACGTACGCAAACTGTTGAATTATAGAAGGGATGCAGGAATTGAAGGGGGAAAATAAAGATGAACTTTTAGGTCCTGTGCACCAAAAACTCTAACAAAAGCTATTACTCTGTATCTTTCCTTCTTTTTTTTTTTTTTTTTTGTCAGATGACTGTCCTTTTCGCTACGCTTTTTTTTCTTTTTTATTTGTAAAATTTATATATTTCGACTATTTATTTTTTTATGTAGCCAAGTTAAACAGTGTTTTTAGCATTTTTAATTGTTTATAAACTTCAAATATTAAACTGTTCAAATTATATAAGTGCTTATATCGATCTTAGAAAACAAATAATTATTTTTTAAATACTTTTTTTATTTAGCTAGAAAATTGTACCGATGCGTAAAATAAATTAAGAGTAGAATAAAAATTATCAGTCCATTAAAGTAAAATAATATGTATTAAAATCTTTTAATAACGTAGAAAACTGCGAATTTTTTTTTTTTTATATTGATGCTATTAAATATTTTTATCGGAGTCTTTATATCGTTAGATAAAAATAAACCTTTTATAAGTGATAGAAAAGCATATTGCGAATATATTCCTGTAGATTGATGAAATGCCCCAATAAAAACACAGATTGGCAAATATGCCCCAAAAATACATGAATTACGACAGCGACATTAGAGTTATTAAAGTGAGATATCATAAATTATTAATTTTTGTTTTATTTGATCTGAAGAATGGTTAAATGAATAAAATATTTTATCGAAAATCCAATATAAGCATGCATTAATTCACATCTAGGTAGTAATAATAATAATAACTCAATAATAATTCTGTTTTCTTTAAAGGTCGATGAGAAATTATGTTTAATTTTATATTTTTTTATATATGGAAGTTTATGCAACCATATAAGCAAATATTAAATATATAAATTATAAAATAGAGCAAGATAGTACATTATATAGTTAGTTTATATTGGTTTTAAACTTTTTTAATTATATTAAAGAGTGTATCGATAAGGTGGATCGATAATTAATTAATATATTTATTATTATTGTTTCTATAATTTCTCTATTGCGTTATTGTATAGTAAATAATTAAAAATTAATTTAGATAATGACTTTTTATGAATGATATATTTAAAAAACAATTGCATATAAAAAAAACCGGATCAATTGTCATATTTTAAAATTAATATAAAAATTAGATTACAGTATTTATTTTATATGGGAAAATTAATTGATCGGAATTTGAAGAAAAAAAAAATGAAGTGTTACACCTAAGAGAAAAAAATTCAAAAACGAAGCACTTCTTTTCCCATTGGTAAAAATGTAACCAATAACCTGACTTCACCTCCGTTCATGTGACTGTATCTCGGTAAATCCCGGATGTTACGGCATTGGGGGAACGAAAGAGACTAATTCAATAGCCCGAGGTGGGTCGGTTGAATTTACAAGCAAAGATGGGCGGAGACAGTTGGAAAAGCGTACATCATAAAACAATCCCCCATCAAAACACTAACGTGTATCGCCTGAGGGGGGAAGGCAAAAATATCACCTCTCTAGTCCTGCCGAATGAAAAATTAACATTAAGGGAAGACATAATGGATGTTTGGTAGTATAGGCCCCTGGTTTAACTTCATTACCTCCTTCGTCTCATGGGGAATGTTTGGCAAACATGGAATCACTATTGCTCTGCCACTTCATGTTCACCTAACGTCCCTGGTGACGTGTAAGGGAACTACTGGAATGGTTCTTGTTGCACAGGATCACGTCCACGAATTGGTGCTATTTCCTCTGAAATGTCAGTTTTACCTCTAAATTGTTCTCTACTAAAAAAGCGAGAGCTTATCACTCTTTTTTTAACTATTATCTTCTTGGCAATTTTAATATTGCATATTTAATGCCGTAAACATTGACGTCACAATTTCCCATCTACTTTATTTATAATGATATCAGTGCATGAGATAAGTAACTGATTAATCAAGAGAGAACGAGAATCCCTGTAGACTTCTGACCATCGGTAATTATTTAATAAAGGATAGTTAGAGGTTGAATTTCTAGGAGATAGAAAAAAGAAGCGAGAGAGATGATGTTCTTTGAGTTTCATAGTCCAATTACTAGCCGGAGACAAATTAACAAAGAAGAAAAGATACCCCTTTCATTTCCCCAGTGTCTAAGGGTCTTGCTGAATCCCAATGGAGAAATTGTGGTCTGGCACCATACGTTAGACGAAAGTCATGCAATATTCATACTACAATCATGATACCCGTAATGTAGCAATATCCCTCCTGACTCACGCTCGCCATCTAGTGGCGAAACACCGAGCTAACGTCTAGAGAAAGACTCTCCTAAGCTGTCTTTTCAAGATTCCTCCTTGATTGAAATTAATGATGTTTTATAATATACCCTCTACATGTTTTAGAATTACCCTGTTACCTTCCACTAAATATAAAAACAAATTAGTGAATAAACTGATTTTTATATAGTTTGAACGAATAAAAATGATTTAAAAATATAAAAATAAAAATATTTTAAAAAATATATATAACAGCTCCAGTAAAAGACACTTCTCCTGAACATTATCCAGTTCAAAGGCGTAACAAAACGATCAAAATCAATTTATTTTTCGATTAAAATCGTTTTAAACTGATATATTAAATTTTTAAAAGGAGGAAAAAATAATTTAATTAAATAGATAACATTTTATTAGAGGAAAATCGAATAAATACAATTAAATATTTTTAAAAAGCGATCAAGTAAATTACATCAGATACTCGTAATAAGCTTATGACATCATTTGAATAAATAATGACAAATTATGAATGGAAAATTAATAAAAGTGTGATTGTTGTTGTCACAGTTATTTCAAATAGTGCATTACTATTTTCATTTATTTATATATTCAATAATACATTCGAAAATTAATTTATACGTTATATAAATAATGCTCATAAACAGGTATATCCAGCAAACTATTCCTAAGGGTGTTTTTCGTATATTTTTATATAATTATGTGTTAATAATAATCGGTAAATTAGTAATGATTTAAGTGTATATATCCATTAATAAGTAAATTTTCTTGTTTTTCATCATTTTTTGTTGTTTAATGAGTACAGTTAGGTAAGGAAAAAGAAATTTTTTAAATATATAAATATAAAAATATATTTTAACTAATTAGAAAGTTTTCAGGTGGAAAAAAAACACGAATCTCTGTAGTTGTTTCATGTTAAATGATATTGCTCCAACCAGATTCTTTGTAAGCAGACAAATCAATACAATCTTTATCGACAAACTGCACGAATGCGTGGCTTCGTGATTATCTGATATGGCAGGTGGTGCCCAACCAAACAGGAGTATTGCCCTAAGCAGATTACACCTGCAAAAATCTCTTTAATTAATGTATATGCAACAATTAATTCTTGCTGATAATTCTCATTAAAATTTAACGATAAATGTTATTTTTTTTTCACTTCTACTTCAGTTCCAATTTCTATTTTTAAAGGAATTTTTATGGAATATCCGACGCATCTTTTTATAATTGTTACTTTTCTGTTGTTATTGTTTGTTTGTTGTTGTAAAAAAACTGATATCTGATTAATTCAACTATAGTTAATGAATGGTCTGTAACAAATTTAGAGATGTTTTGACTACTTAAAGCTTAAATCTTATCTTTTACGAGGATTACGTCAAGAGAAATAAATTGAATTTTGTAATCAGAAAGCTTTTATCTATCTTTTTTCCCAATCAATTTTTATTTTGTTTTATTTTTAAGTAGTTCTTTTTTTTTATATTAAATTCATGATCTCTTTTTTTTTCAATAACTTTTTTTATGTTCTTACAAAGTTTCTTTTAAAAATACTTTAAAGAAAACATCTTTAACCTCATCATACTTTAAAATTTATCTAAAAATTATTTGAATAATTTTATTTTAATTCATATTATAGAAAAGCTTTAATAAAGATAAATTCAGAAAGTCTTTAGTAATTCTTAGATTTATAGGAAAAATCATGGTAAATATTTATCTTTTTATGATTTATTAATATTTTCTCAAGAATATTTGCATAAATTTAGCACATTAAAGGCAATTTTTAAGTACTCTTTTTGCAAAACTTTATATTTAGAATATTCTTTTTCAGTAAATATTCTAAGAAACTCGGGAATACTAGCGCTATATCGAATTCTTGCTTAACAAACACTCTATATTGTACTCCCAAAAAATAAAATAAAAACATTCAAAATAAAAATAAAAAAAAATTTACAGCATTTATTACAGAGGAACTCTTTAGATTTTTCTATATTTGTTTGACATGCATACTGTATGTAGATGTAAAAAAGAGAGAAAGAACAAACTGTTAATGAAGAATCGTTTGAAATAAAAATAAAATATTCTTTTAAGAAGGTAAATATAACAAATTTCCAAAATTCCAACAATAATTCATTCGCTCAATTTCCTGATTTCATCTACGTTCAGGGAACGATAAAGGCTTCGTGTATTGAAGGTAGATTGTTATCGCTTGTTCAACAACCCCCTAGTGCAGTGGATTAAATATTGTTACTGCTTAGAACATCCGAACTAATGGGACTTGCAAGCCGTCGTAATATTATTAATCTTGTTTTCTCTTGGGAAAAGCTAGGCATTCATCACCGAGCTTGTGTTACAAGCACATTAGGAGATTCTACCAGATGCTCTAATATTCACAACAACTCCAATGTTCTTTTTTTTTAACCTCTCTAAAGTTTGATTAAAAATATTAAGATATAATTAGAAAACAAAAATTAGACAGATGCGTAGTATCGTAACAAAAACATCTCTATATTTAGGATTCATCAATTTAGAGTAAAATCTTTTATTAGTCTATTTTTAAAAGCTACTCTAGCTAATTTTGGTTATAAAGAAAATAGCTAAATTTTAGATATCTCAATGTAAATTATATTTAAAAAATTGTAAAATATACAATAAAAACGTGTGAATTTTAGCATAAATATGTAGTTAAACTAGTATAATTTTTAAGGATCATTCAATCATAGTTTCGATAATCTAACTTATAACTCTATATTATATTCACTAATTGATCTTATAAAAGTTCGTAGGCCTCTTTGTTTGGCCTATTTTGAGGGTAAATACCTATACTAATGATAAAATTGCTATGATGAGCCTTAATAAAATATCCAAACAAACTATTTTGAAGCTCGCGGTCACACCTACATTAAGAGAAAATTAAAATCGTGTAGGCCTAAATTATCTCGAGAGAAAATTCTTGAATTATTAAAAATCACATATTTATGTGTTTAAAGAGAATAGCGCACACATTTTCCAAATTATAAATGATGATAAATTAATTACAGTAATTTGATAGGAGACATCTCTTCGAAATTTGTATGCTATTTATACAGACTTGTGGCTTTTCCGAGCGGGATGAATAATAATAATTATAAAATTTATGTTACATATTTAGGTTCGAATAAAAATTATTTCATGAAAAAAAAACATTTGTGAATCGGAGATGCCATAGAAATAAAAAAGCGAAAAAGTTTGATTTAGTAATTTATGAGTTTTGCGTTTTATCCCGTAAAATGTTATACGAAAGAATTTTGTTTATTTTTGATGATAAAAAGTAAATATATCAAAACTTAAAAAAAATAACATCCGATAGAAATTAACGATTAAAATTGGTAAATAATTAAACATTGATATATTTGTGCAAATAGAATCGAGAGCTTACACACTCCGATAAAATAAATATACTTATCAATGTATAGATAGGATCACGCATCGAATGTTTGCTTTGCTTTGCTTTTTATATGTTTAAAAACAATCAATATAATTACTAAATATCAGATTGCTAACATAGATAACCTTGTTTTTTGTTTTTTTTTTTTACTTTTAACCAACTGTGTAACTCATTTAACATCAATAATTGTGTTTTTGTTTGGCAAGCTTCGAAATTCTTTCTTTTAGAACTGAAAATGGACCTTTTTTTCTTTATATTCTTTTGAATTAAATTGAACTTTTATCTATTTTATATGCTTATGTAACTTCTTCTTATATATTTTTAAAATTTAATTTTGGATAAATCAAGGAATCGAAAAATTTTGAGTGTTTTTCCATTCGAAGTTTTTTACCCTTTTTTTATCTATAATAGAAAACAAAACATAAAAAATCATTGAGATAATAGAAAAAGCCAAATTTGGTTTTCTTATAGAAAATAAAAAGGTATTTTAACAATTTATTCTTTGAATTTCTTTTCTTATTGTATTCTCTTAACATGGAGACAATCTTTCTTTGCAGAAGTGCTATTGGTTGTGGTGTTGATCGTTTTCAGCTGCATTTTTGTAGCCACAGACTTAATGACTCACCTCACACCGTCTAATTTATCCTTAACGGGTACTATAGAGGATTTTTATAGCTTTTTCTCTTCTCCGTTTACCATTTATTTTTTCTTGGTTCCAACACTATACTTCTTACATCTGAATCTAGATTACTACGTTTGAATCTTCGATATTGTTTGAAAATGCTATTTAAAAATTAAAATTCTGTCATTTTAAAAATATTAACAAAATCAACTTCTTTTTTCTTTTTGTCTTTGTTAAGGACAGAAAATTTTATGAAAAGCAACGAAGAAAACACATTTAAGAAAGAAAATTTCTATAGCATTCGATTAAAAACAAAACATAGAGAAAGTAAGAGATCTATATCATTTCTAAGATATTAGAAATGTTTAATTTATAAAAATGCAATTTAATCTAAAGTTTTCTTACAATGCTACAATCTTATAGTATACTGCAAAGAAACAACATTTACAGGTGTTAGATAAATTCATATAAAATTTGGTTAAATTATCAAAAAAATAGAAACTTTTTTGTATTTATTAATTCATTTAAATTATATTTTAATGGATTCATAGTTTTTACGTTTATATTTTAAACATTTGTTCGGATTTTTTATCTTTTTCTGCAAACTTAACATGCCTTACTAAGAGGGCAAATTTACAGGTTTCTCAGTTAACAAAATATTACTAAATTATATTACATTAATATAAAATTATCTTTTCTTATTTATTAAGTTTATATAAAAGTAAACAGTGAGGTAAAAAGTTATTTGGAAAAATATATGGTTTTCAGTAATGATACTGATTGATAATTCTTTCAAAAATATTTTAAATTTGAAAATACTTAGAACAAAAATTATTTTATAAAACTATAAAGTCAAATAAAGTATAAAAAATAAGTGTAAAATGAGTTTAGAATTTAAAGAAGCAACTACATTAATCACCATGTTATAAAACTCAATAAATGTTATACGATAATTTTTCTGTAACAAAATGCAGTCATTTTTAAAATCTAACGTAATTTCAAGATAATAATGGCATTAATAAACCTTTCTACAATCACTTCAACGATAAACATTCAGGTAAAGTACCCCAACTTCATATTCATAGCATACTTGATACAATTTCTAGAAAGCATTCTAATAAATCTAAGATGGTCGGATAAACATGAACATTAGAGCGATAAGAAGATGTCTGAAGGAGAAGGAGTACGCCTCGTCATAAATAAATGTCAATAGATGGAGGCTTAGACTGGAACGAAACAGCAGAATTTATGATATGATAGCAAAGCAGATTTCTCTTTTCCCGAGTGCTCGGATTACAAATCTAATTCAGTCAAATACATCACTTGTTGTACGAAATGGAAGATTTTGAAACGTTAAACCGAATCAGAATAATTCAGTTCTGAATGTAGAAAAAGGAGGAGGGGGAAAAATAAATGGAGAGATTCTTCCTCTGAAGATCCGCATCTTAAGATGAGCCGGATTGATAGAATTTTAATGCAAAATAATATTGGTAAGAAACTCACAGACGTAAACTAAGTATAAACGTGTAAAATAGAATTTTTTTTTTTTTTTTTTACTTTTCATGATGTAAACATAAAATGCATTAAAAAGAATTGTATAATTTTTTATATAAAACTGGGATATTTTATATATATTTTTTTTCTGTAATAATATATATATATATATATATATATATATATAAATCATGTAGCACAAGCATAAGTCCAAAATAAGATTAGAAAGCATTGACAAGATTAAACAGCGGTAGACCTCTTGGCAATATGTTAGGTTTTTTGCCAGAATTGGCTTATGACATCTTGACAATTTACAGTTCGGATAAATTCGGTAATAGCTGCGGAACATTTCGAAAAACTGTAGTTTTTTTTTTTTTACTATAAAGAAATAGTAAGTCTGTTTACGAAATACCCATTTTATATATATACAACAGTATATATATATATACAGATATAAAGAAAGAAAGAAAGAGAAAATACTTGGACAAGAGAAACTATCTTAAAAGAATTTAATCATCTTATCTACTCTTTGGCATAGGTCCAATCTTTTTCTTCGAATCCATCTAATCTATAAACGATTTTTCACTTTTTCAACCTCAGGCTCGTTTTCGGCCACTTTTATTGCAAAACTTCTCAATATCATCACAGCTATTGTATATCCACTTATCGTGTTGGACTGCATCCAAAATTTATGAAGTTGAAAGAAAGTTGGTTGGTCGAGTCCGATATAAGGGAGTGCTTTTTTTTTCTCTTCCCCCCTTCGGTTTCGATCATGTAGCAAATGATACGGTACGCTAACCCTGTGTCTGACCTTGTCGACCAGGCGGAAAACATAGATTTGTATAACGAAACGGCACGATCGACGTTGACGATATTAACTGAGGGTCATTTCCTGTCGTGAGGGGAAAGGCACCACCTGCTATCCCCAATCTGTCATTAATGGGTGAAAAAGGGTCGATAGGAACCGTGTTCACCTGTCCTCTCGGTCAAGTTTTAGGTGAATAGGTCCATCCGGTTCTCTGTAGCTTATTCCAGCAATATGCCTCCTTCATAAATTAATTAAGATTGAGTATAAAGTTCGGAAGTCGAGAATACCCTGTTTCCACTAGAACATATTTTGAATAATGTAAATAGAAAAGATGATTTCCGGATTGGAAACATATTTAATGAAGTGATCAACAAGAGCATTAGCAGACAAACTGATAAAAGAAAAATGACTCGAGAGACAAAATTAGTTTTAGGGAAAGTTATTAACTTAGAGAAGTTTAATGCATTAACGAAGGCATTAACACGCTCTGTTTAGAAAATTAATTCGCTAAGAGCATTTATATAACGTTTTATTTATAAACATTCTAAACATTCGCCTACGAGATTTAATTTTATCGCTTTGGGAAGAGAAAAGAAAATTTTTAGTATCGAATATTAAAATATAAAAGTTGATTTAGTGTCCGAGATCGGATTTTATACCTTAATATTCGTCTTTTAAAGGTGCGGATGCATCACCTGCACCTTAATACTTTAGAAGGGGACGATCTGATATTTATCGTAATATGTTAACTATTTACAATGGCAACAAATTTACGAGTCAATTAAAAATTATTATTTAAAAAAAAACAAATTAAATTTATCATACTCGTTCGTATTTTACGTAAACGTAGTTCTTAAAATTAAGAAAAACAAAACAAAACACTGATGCAAATAATAAATATTTTAAAGGAATTTATTACAATTAGTTTAAAAATATTTAAATAATTATTAAATACATTTATATTTTATTAATAGATTTCAGTGACAAAGAAAACTTTTATTAAACAGACATTCAAAATTACTATTTATTATAATTAGAAGCATTATTCGACTTTATAGAGATTAGTAACAAGCATCAAGTTTAATATCTAAATACCATAAATATTGTAAAGGTTTATTACATTGCATGTCAAGTACTAATAGTAGTCTCAATGCATAAAGTTCAATTAGTCATTTCTCCGTTTTCATCTTATTAATATTAAAATGGGAGTTAAGACTCATCAAAGTAATCACTATTCCATAAGCTTTGCTGTTTGCATCAACATCATTTCAGTCTAGACGTTTTTATTTTTAACTTTTTTCCCCCTCCCTCTTTTTTTCTGATGGTTTAAAAAATAAAATAAATTCTTCCTTTTTAAAAAATAACTCTGCATCAAAATTTTATCTTTAAAAATACGACCGGATATATAAATCTCTACACAAAAACTTAGGAATAAAAAAAAAATCACAAGTTGTTAGTAAAAAAAAATTTTTTTTTTATAAATTTTAAGTAATCTTAATCAATAAAATTAATAAAAAAAAAAGAAACTCGATTTTAAAATTTTAAAATTAAGTAATAAATAAATAAATATTAATTATATAAAGCACCTATATATATTTATATATAAATTTTAGAGTAATATGGATCTCTAAATTTATAGAGATCCAATTATAGGTAATGGAAAAAATAATAATAATAAAACCAGGGAAAAAATATCAATAAGATTCAGCAGCAAGTAAAACTCAAACAATTTTACTCAAATGATATCAGCATTTTCCATTATCAAATCAAATAACTCCTATTCATGTACTTCAAACATCCATATTTATTTAGTGCTGTTATTTTTTTAGTTTCAATAACTGAAAATCACTCAATAATACAGCATCACATATTTCTAAAGGAAAAAACACACAATAAAAATTGTAAGATATCTCTCACAAAAATGGCATTAAACCACATAAAATAAGAAGAATGTAAAAAAAAAATAAACCATGTTGTTTCAATCATTGCTTTTATTAAGAAAGCATTCAACAAAAAATTAATTACATATATATATATATGTGTGTGTGTGTCTGTGTCTGTGTGTGTATTATTATTATAAATAAAAATAGGAAATGATAATTTTTAGTTTTCAAAAGATTATAAATATTAAAATATTTATAAAAACACGATAAATAATAAAATTGAATATACTTTTAAATGTCAAATAAGAAAAATGATAAAATATTGGTTTGATTGTTGGATTATTTTACTTTATATGTTAGATTACACTTCTGTACTTTACTTAAGAACTACATTCGTAAGATATAAATTAAACTTGACATTTGGTGAATGTTACAGGTAAGAAAGGAAAAAAAATTGTAAATTTATACTTGTGACAATTTTGATCATAATAATTATATTGACAAAGAACGACTCTCAAGAGGCTAAGCGATGTAACTAACTGTTGTCATATTATTTTTTTTTTTTTTTTTCCTCAGACTGAAAAAAAGATAAATAATATTTAAATAAATCTGGGATGAAATAAAATTAATATGTGAATATTTTTTGACTCATTTCTTTCTCCGAATATTTCCTGAAATTAATATAATTTTAATGAAGATGTGGCATTTTTTTTTAGTCGCATGTTTATTTGTATTGCAATTAAAAACTTATTTTCCGACTTATTTACTGTTTATTTTTCTACAATTAATCATTATTTAAAACTTACTTATATACACACTCACACACAAAAAAAAAAAGAATATGAGATTTATAAATATAGGAAAAAATTAAAGTAAATTTAAAAAACAAGCCTCGAATTATTTTGATAACTTTTTTTTTAGAAGTGAACTTTTATTATAATATAACAGAAAAAAAATTGATAAATACTTTTTTTTTTAAATTTCTTTTAAAATTATATTAAATGAAGGAAGTTTAATCATAAAAATGGTCTTTTTTTTGGCCATTTCGTGTCTCCGCTTAGTTATAAAAATTGAAGTTTTTATTAAAATATAACAATAAAAATGAATAAATTCGTAGCCAAAATGAAATTTTGGTATTAAAATATATTAAATTTAAGAAATTTAATCATAAAAATGTTTTACACTCTTTTTCTTAGGTGCATTACGGGATGGAAGACCATCGAAAACAGAAAACAAAATTTTAAATACCTCTTAAATCTTTATTCAATTCTAAAATATTTATCAGGATAACAAAAATCGTTTTTAATCTGTGTATTTTAAATTGATAAATTCTTTGTTAACGTTTAAAACAACAAGACGGAGATGGATAACAAAAAATAATTATAAGGTAAATAATAAACGGTAAAGAAAAACCGATGGTTTATGTTGTATATAATGATAAGGTTTATACAGCATTTAATTATGTTTAATTGATTTAAATCGTTATATATTGAAATGAAAGAATAATTTAATTATCTTTGTTTCTACTCGTATGCATCTTATCCTTTTTTTGTATCCAATTTCTAAACATCAGAAATTGGGTATCAACTTTCGTTATCTTTTGTCATTGTAACTCTTTCACTAAAAGACCACCAAAGGGGTT
The DNA here is from genome assembly GCA_011317285.2 of Androctonus mauritanicus. NCBI lineage: Eukaryota > Metazoa > Arthropoda > Arachnida > Scorpiones > Buthidae > Androctonus > Androctonus mauritanicus. Next base: position 18,793 of record WUQG02459053.1, read on the forward strand.
ACATAATCCCCAACATACAAAGAGTGAATATCAAACAGATTAAATTAAAACTGAAGAATAATTCCCGGACGAATAGGGCGAGCTTTTTACTAAAGTAGGCTTTAGATGTATTTTTAACACAATTACGCTTGATTATCGTTATACAGCAAAAGTCATTGAGATAATGGAGCGATACTGAACTCAGAATATATTGAATATGTTTAACCTGTTTGAAATAATGGGAGGAGTAATAACCCACGCCTTCTCTACATACCGCCTTTCAAAATGGCTACCAGACGTGTTGCAATTTTGTTATCATTCTTTTTTTAAATATTTTACAAAACGAGTCAAACCCATTTTCTTTAGATCGAAACAATGTCGTCTTTGCAAGTTCAAATTACTATTTTAGAATTAGTTCTGCGCTCCTTTTAGACGTTAAAAAAAAAAAAACAGCATTTTTATCGTGTGATCTCTCCAGCCTTTTCCAGATATAAAAGAAAAAATTGCTAATTAAAGATGCTCAAGATTTCCCATAACGTTTATGTGCCGAATATGCATCAAAATTTATTATCTACAAAGGAAAATTATAGGAAAAATCTTAATGTTTTAGTCCTGCATACATAATTAATGTTAATTTATAAGTTTAAATCATATTTAAGCGTTTAATGGCCATTAATGAATCAAATTTACGATGCATTTAAAATTTCTAATACTGGCCTAAGATGTAAGAGAAAATTTTTGAGAGTGATCTTTCATTTTTATTCAGTTCTCTTAGAATTGTTTCGGATATTTCGAATTTTAATCGGTTGTGCAATTATCCGATTAAGATGATAAAATTTATAATAAAGTTAACTGGGACAAATCCAATTTGTTCCAGATCTATTTATTTTAATGCATTCCATTATTTAGTTTTTTTTCCCCGTTATCACTTAAGAGATTATCGATATTATCTAGATATAATAAGCAAATTTGTTATAAATTATTAATGGAAAGGTAAGAACTATCTAGATAATGAGTTATATAGTGTTACTCCTACGATCATTTTCTAATTTCTTTTGTCAAGGATTGGTAAACCGATTATAGGAACAAAACATCGTTCCGTCTGCACAAAATCAGTGGTAGAATTATTATTGTTATTTTTTTTTCGGAAAATATTGCGAATACATTTAATTCCACAATTTCTCTGCTAAACAAACAAGATGGCGAATGATTTTTTTTTTCTACATGTTTAGAATAATTGTTCGGTTAAAAATGTGCATTTTGAGTAAATCTAAAGAATTTCAACGAGTAAAATTTGTTCTAGATTGAAATAATATTAAAATATTTCCTTTTTTTTTAATATATTTTTAGCCGTACAAGAATATTTGGAACGTAGACGAAAATAGCAAAATCGAATAGTAAAATAGTGAAAAATGTATACATATATTAGTAAATGAATTATAGATAATGTTTTAAATCAAAGTAGTAAAATGATGTTTTATTAAAAACTGAACTAATTTCAATCAATAAATTTGGTTTTTCTGTATACTTCAACGTGGAACTAAAGATAAATACTCTTAAACTACTGTTCGGGAAAGTGTTTACAAATCTTCTTTTTACAAAATTCTAAAAATGTATCGGATGTTTAAAACTATACGTGTTTATTTGTATAAAAATAATCTTATTTTTAATCTTATTTCAGTGAAAGGCCTATGTTGCATTCGATAAGTGATTGCATCTAAACATTTTAGATTAATACAAACGCGTTTTATAATCAAAAATTAATAAAAAAAAAAGTCAAATTTAAAGTCAAATCTTTTTTTAAATTTGGATATATTCAATCTGATCGAAAAATGAACGAAATATGCGATTATATATCGGATATTAAAAAAGTTGTGTACAGTACTGACTTCAGTAAATAATTTTGGATATAAAAATAGTAACGAAGGTCGATTTTTATATATTTATATATATAACTATTTTAAGTCATATTCACTCCAAAAAAACTCTAAAAATACAGGAAATAAGCGAAATATAACTTTATGCGATATAATTTTAGAAGAAAAAAAAAATCCCAGAAGAGCACTGTGTGTCTAGCAATGCAAATATTTATGATAAGTTAAAAACATGTAGGCTTATAATTAGCGTTAATAGCAACGAAAATCATAAATCTAATTTGATTCAGCCAAAGTTTGGAACGTAAGTAAACTTTCTAACTTCATAAGAAACAGGGCCTGCTAAAAACTAGCGAAATATTCCCAGAGCAAAGTAGACAACTTGGCAACTTTCGCGCCTCCTTCGCCCACAAAATAAATCACCAACGTAGTAGGAGGGCGCCACGTTGCCCGAGTGACCACATCCCAGCACGAACGGGCACAGAGACCATTATAACCTATAAAACAAACTCCTAACAGGTGCAAACACGCGCTCACATACGCAAACGGATAGAGCGAATTAACTGCATCATTCGGTTAATACAGGAAAAAAAATCCGTATTGAAGATTAAAAAAAAAAAATTCCCTACCTGATAGTGACGTCACGGGCAGGTCAGACAATGCCGTCGGAGGCCAAGAAGAAGGCCAAGTTTGCTGTCCGTCTGCAGAGAAAAGCGAGCGTCATCTGTTCATCCCCGGCCGATGGGAGAGCAGGGTGTTTCCCGTTGTAGACAGCTTCATTCCCCGTCTACCAGTGAGTCCTTGGCCGGATAGGTAACTACAGGTGATGGAACGCGCTTTTCGGCAGTGAATAATTCATCAATAATGCCAGCAGTTAATGCGTAACCCGTTCTTTTATTATTTAAGAATGCGTAATCATTTATAAAAGCCTTAAATATATGATGATGCTACATACATTATAAATACAAGAAGAACTGCATTTTCAGCCCTCGACTCTTTGTTTGTCTGAAAAACTCTGTACACACCAACTCTATATACTTTGGCTTCTTTACCGGATGCAAAAATAAGTTGAGTTTTTGAAAGCTTCTTTTAATTATCGGGAGTGATCGAAATATCATATTTAGAATTTTTTTTTTTTTTTTTTAACTTTTGTTCCCGGTTTTTAAATAATGAAATATTCAGCGTGTTTTACGCCTTTAATTTTTTTTTATTGAGTAATACAGATTTATATTGATCATCCCTTTGCGAATTTTTATTTTAATAATTTCTCTACTTTGTAAAATTATTAATTCTTTTTAAAAAAGATAAAAATATTTATTTATTTTCGTGAAAAGAAATATTCTTTTTAGTTAAGTTTCGGAAAAATGTGCAAAAATGAAATTTATTTTTTATTTTTAAGTAAATTTCACTTTTGCTTTTTTTTTTTTTTTTTTTTGGTATCCGTATAAAAAGTGACGAAAAATTAAATTTCGTTTAGAAGTTTAAGAAATACTGTATATAAATTTCCCGTAATTTTGGTTAATTTATACTTTAATGATTGTTATTTTTAACTTTTATTTCTTTTTTTACCTTAAAATTCATAGTAAATTTATGAAATATAAACTAATGTAAATTTTTAATTCGAAAGAGAATGAAATTTTTTGTTTTTTTCCTATTGAAAATTTCATATTTGCGTTTCTTGATTTGTTTTAAAATAATAGAGTAACGAACATAATAAACGAAAATTCTCTATATTTTATGAATGAAATGCATAAACGTAAAATTTTCACATCAATTCCTATATACAAAAATGAATGATTTTTACTTTCGCTTTCATTTATTTCCTATTTGCTTTCGTGTAAATTTTCAAAAATTTTTCGCTTACATTTCATCAGAAATTCGTAAAAATATATTTTAAATTTTCTTGTTTTTTTTTTCTCTTTTTTTTCCTCCCATATTTCGCTTTCGCCATCAATTTTATAAAATTTGCTTGCTCCCATTTTAATCAGAAATTTCATCAACTGACTTTACTTTCGCAGACCAAAAAAATAAAAAGTATACTTTTTTCTTCTCTTTCTTTTTCTGACGAAAACATTTTCCAATTATATACAAGTGATTTTACTGAAACGAAAAAAAAAATTAACTTATCTATAGATTCTACTCGCAAGAATTATTCTACGTCGTATAAAAGCTGTGAAGTTTTATATAATATATTTTCAACCAGATACGAAAATCCAAAAGCATATCTAAACTTTTTTCCCTGCATTCTGTTCGTTACTGTGACAAAGAATGTTGTCTGTTGGATAACATGACTGATAGTCTAGTTCTATATAGGGTCCACCTGTCAAACGAAAGATGTCAGAGGACACAATCACGTGTTAGGTTGTCATGGTGATCACGTCAAACGTCATCCAGCGAAGACATGCATACTCCCCTGGGGAATAAGCGTCCGCATTGCAGATAGATGCAGTCGAGAAGTGTCCTTGATCACTATTTCAAAAGAAAATAGTTAGTTAAATTAGAAAAATATTTCTTCTTTTAAATATTTTCTCCAAATATATTTTCACTTCAAACTTTTTTTTTAATACTGTTATTAAAATTGAGAAAAGATAATGGCGATTGATCTGGCTTTACAACTTCAACTTTGGCACGTTTCCGTTAGCAAGAATTAAAAAAAGAAAATAAATTAGAGATTCAAAATAACGTTAAAAGTCCTGGAAAAAATTTCTTTCGTGTCAATGTGGCTTAAAATTTCTGCATGCCTACTGCAAACATTTATTCCAGATGCATAACGAAATCATCTAGCCCTATATGTTTCTCCAAGAATGTCAACTTTGATAAATATTATAAATAGTTTTTAGACTGCACAAACTCTCTATTTACATCAGATTTATGACACAAGCACATGTTTATGTATATAAATATATAACAAAATAAACAATATGGAGGTTATTTACTTCATCATGCTGATTGTACAATAAGGATTTCGTGCTCGATTAACTTCTCTGCCATATCGATTTACCTTCAAAAATCTATCATGAAAACTTTTAAAAGGTTATACCGAATGTCTATAATAATAATACTACAATAATTGGTATAATAGACAATGCCAAACAGGCAGGTGGTACACTGAAAATGGGGTGGAGCAATAAAAATCGATATTTGGCATGGCAGCTTGGCTTTTAGTGAGCAAGTTGATCTCACCTGGTCATTTCCATCATCTTTTCTTTCTTTACATATAAAAATGACTCATATTATATTATCTCCGAATTCTTATCTAACAATAATCCTTCTATTTTTAACGGAAAGAATTCCGATTTTTTTTTCTTTGTTCGTAAAAGTGCATTATGAAGCCATTCTTTTCAACGTAGATTTTCCAACTGTTCGGTTCTCATCATAGATTTTTAAACAGATCACAAAAGGACCTTTAGAATTAAATAACTATGTGGTTGGTGTATTTTGTGCCTGAATGTATAAAGAAACATCTTTATCTGTGATTTATTCGATGAATAGGAGCAAAACCACATTAACCACATTTTTAAATGACGAATTTACTTTATAGAATATTTATTAAGTTTTTAGCTAGGTAAAAAACCATTTTAAAAAATCGTACAGAACGTAAAATGAATCCATTAATAAATTTATTTTTTTATCCGTCATCCTTTGCAAAATCAAGTTCGTTTTTACAAAAATAAACTTTTTATCTGTTTATAGTTATAAATAATTGATATAGGCAAAGAGAGGAATAAGTTATGAAGTCACAAAAAATTCTAATTAAATAAAACTGTTTAATTATTATTTTAGTGGCAAATATTTATAGTTTGTCTAACAAATTAATAAATGCTATAAGAATATTTAGGATAATTAATTCCATTATAAAGTTATTGTAGTGTGATCTAATCGTTAACTCCCTGTTGAGATGCACTAAATGAATTCAACTATTTTATTGGCAAAAGTCGTGAAATATTGAACAACTTAAAGAACAAAAGACGTCAAATATTCTCAAAAGGTCTTCAATATTTGAACAGATGACAATACTTTTTTTTCTTATCGCTTTAATGTTTATAACTAGACTGTATACAATTTAGCTTATTCCTAGAGGAATAATTTTCTGGAGACGTTTACAACGAGTTGAAGATATATTAATGTTAAGATGACCTCTTATCTTGTTAGAAGGTTTGACAGACAAAATTGAGATGGTCTCCATATTAGATAGGTACGGAAATATTCTCTGGCATGAACCTATATTAAATTTAATATTTTCTAGATCTACTCTTCTCCAATAGGAAGAAACTTTACTGTCACCTTAATATGAGCTTTTGATATGTTTGATGAATTTTATTAATTTCTATAAATATAATTAGGTAGTTAGCAATCTCTCTATACGAAGATGATAATTGAAGAAACGCAGTATTAATAAATTTTGTTAATAACGACGTTAATGTAGTTGTTTGTTTATACGATCATTTAACAAGAAAAACAAAAGGAAGAGCAAACTCGAAAACAATTATTGCTTAAAAATGCATAAATAAAATGGTTTAAAATAATTTTCCTCTCTTTATTGAATAAATAAACTTTTCGTTAGTATGAATATTGTTTAAACTTATAAAGAAGACATTTTATATAAGAGAATATTTTAAGAAGGCAGAGTTTTGTTTGTAGAGAATCTTTTTTTTTTTTAATTTTTCTTTAAATAGATAAAAAGTCATAATGGCAAAATTTTGCTTAACATAAGAAACAAATCATGATAAACAGATACAGAATCTCTCCAAGCAAATAATGATATATAAATAGTTTTATATAATTTTGCGGGTATATATAATATATAAAAATCAAAAATTATCTTAAAAATAGAATTAAGAATTTATTTATTTTTTAATATTTAAGTTGAAGTTTTTGTCGTCTGTATTAAAATTTATAAATTGTCTGAAAGTTTATAAGATTTTCTCTGATTTTTTTCAATTTAGTTAATTTAGTTTATTATCTAGTGACAGTTTTTATTCCATTAAATTGTTGGATATAAATAGCTATTCGAATTTTTGCTGGCTAATATATTTAAAATAGGCATTTCGATGATAAGCGAGAGACAAAGTTGCGTGTTTAAACAGCAGCTTTTTTCAATTTTTCTGCTATTTCAATAATAATATATTTTACTGACGTCACATACGCTTCCTTTATCTTATAATTAAATGCAAGCCATCAATTTGATTGTTGTTTTTAACGGGTATCCAAACCGATATGCAAATTTACCAACCTTTGATAAAAATAAAAATCCTACTTTAATTTATATAAATATGATGGGAGATGATTTCAAAGCCATTAAATTACAATTGTCATACGCAGATCTGAAATAGAAATAGTAAGAAAATTGCTTTTTAAGCGATAAACAACTGATAAGTTTACTATGTGTCGGCTTTTTTGTATGAACCAAACCATCAGGGAAAGCCGAACATCCAGGTAGATTTTTATTTAAATCTTATTTTTACGACTAAAATTGCTTTTGTAGAAATATAGTTTTATAATTATTGCATTAGACGGAAATAAAAGTTTGGAAATAAAAAAAAAAATATATAGTTTTTTTTTTAACGATATATATATATAAATGCGCTAAACAATACATTTCTTCAGAAAACCCCTTTAAGGAATGAAAGAAAGAGAAAAAGACATTCTGTAACAAAACGGATAACAGGATTTATTTATCCATCTTATTTAACAATAAACAAATAACATTATGTCATCTCTTATATTTTTTTACTGCGTTTGAAGCGGTAATTTTGTAAAGTAACGCAGTAGATAATTTATTAGATGAAATTTCTTAACTAAAGTTACTAGAAAAGTAGACATAATTGCCAAAACATAGTTTAAAAAGTTAGTAGAAAGAGGTTGCTTGTAGTTTTCTAGACACGTACATATAACACAAACCATTACAGCGAGGTACTTCAACATATACCCGATACTAATCTCCTTTAATGGCACATTACATTGGCTCGAGTCTGCCAGTCGACCATGTACAGGTAGAAGGTCACAAACGTTGCTGAATTACCGTTAGAAGCGTAATTTCTTCTCAGTACCGCCCACATCGTAGCTCACATGGCATTCTCTGGCACAGTCTCCGCCCCGTTACTATGGCTACGGGTGTATAGGACTGCCCAGAAGATGTCGGTTATGCTCCTATTTTGTTTAATGTATTTTACAGAATGTGTGGCTCAGTAGCTGAATGTTTTCTTTAAACAATTGAAAATTACTATTTTTTTTCAGTTTGAAAATTATTATTATTTTTTAAATTTTATAAATCTAAACGCGATTACCATTCGTGTGGTTTTTCAGAAATATTAACTTCTCTTAAAGAAGCAAAACAATTTCAAAATGCTAATGATAGAAGGAATTTTTTAAAGAACACACTTATTCTATACTTTATATTTCTGAATTTATCCTTATATCCTTATGCTATTAACTAATTGTAGGTTTACTTATAAATTCAATTCCTATGCCTCTTATTCCACTTTTCTGCATGATTCTAATATTCCTATATAAGGCTAGACATTTTATTGAAGTATTCTGAGAAGTATTTTCTCTATATACTTCTCAGAATGATGCATATTTTTCACTATACATATATATACATATTTGTTTCGTTTTAAGTCATCTATATTTATATTCCTATGACTCCAATTCCTGCAGCTTTGTCTTTTCATGTTTCTTACACATTTCCTACATCGACTATTCCTTTGCTTCCATTTTTCTCTTTCTTAAGTCTGTATATCTTCATGATATTTTCCATTGTCCTCGTCTAATATCCAAAATTTTAATACACAATGTTACTTATTGCATTTTTCATGTAAACATTTATATACTACTTCTTTCTTTGAATACTCCCGAATTTTTGACTACTTTTCTTGCTTTTCTTGCGCCCTGTATTCGAATGTCTACCGAATATATGTATATATATTTTCTATATTTTTCTATAATTTTTGTGCATTTTAAGATTCTTATATCTTTCTTTTTAACTTCTTTTAAAATACAAATCATTTTATTGAAGTAATTCTTTTAAATATACTTAGTTCGAAAATACCTGACCGCATACAATTTTTGTTAATTATAAAAAATTCTGTAGGAAAATCTATAGATAAAAAGAAACTTTACAGTAACAAAATATATATATATATTTATTTATATATATATATTTCTATTTTAAAAATGAAGAAATAAATAAAATATTGTCATCGTCTTATTTATTATTTTCCGTTTCAAAATAAACTTTTATCAATTATTGTGTTTTGTTTTTGTTTCAATTTTAATTAAATAAACAAACAAATAAATATATATATGTATGTATGTATGCAAAAATATTTAATTTTCATTTTTAATTTAATCTGTATAAAAATCAATGTTATCTTTTTTTTACTTTTTTTTTTTAATTTAAAATTCAAAAATTAATTTTTTTTTTTTTTTTTTTAGTTTTGAAGAATATTAAAAATTATCCAAAAAGAAAACCAGATATTACTTTCTTCTTTAGTTAAAATGACAAATATAATTCTAATTAAAAATTTACTTTTATTGATTGAAATTACATAAAATATTTTTACTTAGTTTAAAGAAAAGATGTGAATCTCTCCGGATTATTGCTAAAAATTTATTTATTTATGTTTATAATTTATTTGTTTCATTAAGAATTTATATATAAGTAAATCAAATTTGAAGAAGAAAAATAATCTCGTAAATTAGAAGCCTATATGAAATTTTAAACTAATATTCATTTAATGAATTAAAATGTTTCATCATCGAATATTTTTGATATTCAAGTAGTTATTTTCGACTTTATAACGAGGAAATATTAATCGGCATTCCAATTTTGAAACTGCCATATTGCTAAGGAAGGAAGTTTTCATATAATTATACCAAAATGAGACCCCTACTGCGACAGAAAATGTATTTTGTCGCGCCTTAATAGCCTTTCCGAATATAATGTTAAATAAATAATAAATCAAAATTAAGAAGGAAAAAAAACTGTTTTATTTATAAATATAATATAGAACTTAATATCGGCTTAATATAGAAGTTTTCGGGATATATAAAATATTTATTGTTGAGTTTGAATATAAAATTTTCAACCGTATTCTCCAAGCCCGATTTACTGTTCATACGATTGTAGAATCAAAATATTCCGTTTAGATATTCTCTGAGGTGAAATTTCGTACTTTGTCGGTCAGAATTTTGTTGTGTATGTAAAGATGTCGCATACTTTAGATATTTTTTAAAGGTTTCCTCGTATTTAAGGCAGATTAAGAGATTGTTTAAGGGCCTAGAAAGGCCGCCGAATGTTTAAGACTCTCTCCACAAACAGCACTCCTGTCGTATACCCAGGGAGATCCCAAATTGTTGAAGAAGCCGAATCAGACTGTTCGACACCAGACGGTTGAAATCCTGTTTCCGAAAGCCAAAGTGTCATTCCCAATCGTTTCTGGTGTTGAGTGACCTGTTGCCAGATTCTCTTCATCGGTAGCTGCGGCCTGACAATTGGCTTGTGTTCAGTCAACGTAATCCTATCGTCACACACATCGCTTTTAATGGAGTGGATCGAAAACCTTGAATGAAAATCGATTTTTAATTTAGAAAAAACAGGGGAATGGGCAGACATTCCCTCGGGGAGTGTTGAATAACACAGTCTTTCTATCAATGTTTGTTTTCCCTCTAGAGGACGTGGCTTGTCTTCCACCTGGCGTTTTAACCCCCAAGGGAGAAAGTGCACGACCCCCTAACTGTTTTTGCCTTTTGTAAAGCTTTTGTTAGTTCTGTTGTAATCACTGTCTCTTGTGTGTGTGTGAAGAGAGTTTGCCTCTAGCGGGATGAGTTGTGATAGTGACACAAGTGAATATGAGAATACCATAAAGAGGATTAGTATCACTGAACAGATTAACGTAAGCCAGCATTAATATAAACACCGATGTATACATCTGTATTAAGTATTATGATTCAACTCTGCGTCGTGATTTGTTTTCCTGCCATGAAGTTCTGAGTTTACTTTAAAACAATGTCTACAGGGAAAAGAAAAAGTTAAACATCCATTAGAAAGCGAATAATTAAAAATGAAAGCAATGAATTGAAATATTGAATTTCGATAAGAGCGAAACGAGAAAAAATCATTTTGAGTTAAATTAATCTGATTTCAGTAAAAACAATTAACGAAATATTGATTTTAGTGATGTAAATAATTAAGATTATTATTATTTTGAACCGAAAGAGTTTCGATTATTGAAATTTCTCGAATTCCGATCACTTTAAAGCATTTGGTTTTCAACTTCAGCCAAAGCGATGATTTGAAACCCCAATATCGGTGAAAATGAAGTCATTTAAATAATTTTGAGCTTAAAATAAAAGGTAGTAAATCTCTAATGCGATAAACTTTAGTTAGTTTCGAATTAAATTAAGAATTAGAATTAGTAGAGATTGAAAGTGACGGAATTCTGTCGAACGGCTTTCTAAAGTGTTAAATTTCGACATAATTTAAGATAAATAATCACAAAATTTCACAAATATAGGAAAAAAAATGTCTGTTTGCTTCATTTCCAAAGTCTGAAAGATTTTTTTTTTTTTTTGTACAAAATACGCGATAATTAATTTTAATTTTAAGTAAATTCAAACATTTTCATCCTTCCTCTAAACCATTTTTTATTAATAAAAATAAAAATAATAATAATAAATTAAATTTTACAAACAAATAAAATAAAATTCATTTAAAAATATCTGCAAAATCGTTCTTTCACTCCTTATAAATATTTAAAATGATATTAAAATCGCGTACTAGATTAAAAATAACAACAGGAGACGGATAGTGGTATTGTAAATCTGTAAATCTACAAGATGATACATCACAGAAATGAAAGCTGTTGGAGCTATTCATATACATTGCAGGAGAACTGCACTTCTCAGAAACTGTCATGACATTTATGATATCACGCGTGGCATGTCTTGATACTCTTCCTTCAATAAGAAAACTTTTGCATTAAAGAAGCAATTATGTAAATGTACGTAACTTGCCTCATATAAATGACCTTAAAATCATTAATATATTAGAATTAACCAGCGGAAGTTTGTTTAAATCTTAACTGTGATTTGCTCCTGTACATGTAAATTTGAATAGTTTAAAATACATTAGTCTACCAGATCTGAAATTTTAAATGTTTCGATTCGTCCTACGAAAATAAATTATACACTAAACTAGTTTGCTGTACTTAAAGTTTCTCCAAGCAAAATTCGTATGTAAATATGATAAAAATTATCTTAGATTCTTAAAAATTTTCGTAAATATAACAAACTTGTATGATTTAATGTGCATTTTAAAAATTTTCTGATCCGAGAAGCTTATTTTTAACCTATCAGATTCTGTTTGAAGAATTCTAAATTTCCAAAAATCTTGCTGAAGATCAATAGCATCGATTGTTACAGATTGCAAGTATTTAAAAACTCTAAATTTAGAAGCGCTTTTTTGCAATTAAATTAATAATGTTTTTTCATAAATTATTAAAATTAAAAAAATAATAATAATAAATATTATTGTCATTCGAACACTTAAGCATCGCTGCTAACGTGTTGACTGCATTTATTTTGCTTTTTTCCAATCATAGTAGTTTTTGAATAATTAGTTAGGTTATAAATTATTTAAACTCAATTGTGTTCGAGTGCATGTTGTAATTATAACTTAGTACTTTAATTATAGTAGTTAGGATTTTGCTTTTAACAGTTCTTTCGCCTCTTGTTTGATACAATCGAGACGATAAGTGCTTCTTCATTTAAAGAACAGAATACTGTAATTATTTAAATTTATAAATGGAAAAAAAACCTCTGTTAGGACGTGATTATACAGTTTTTATAAAACTGAAAAAAATTAAAGATTTTTGGAAGAGAAATCCGTAATAATACAAGGAGAAAACACTGCTAAGAAAAATATCTCATGTAAGAAAACTTTTTCGATAAAAGTTAAATATATTTTTTAGTAAAAATAATATAAATTAACTTTTTACTATTTAAATCATTAAAATGAAGAATTCCGGATCCGAAGGGATATACAATTAACAAATGATTAAAATAAAACCACATTAGCATCATATATATTAACTCGATATAAAGATAGCTTCGCTAATGGTATTTTTCGGAAAAATTTATGAATAGAATTGTCTTTTATAATTCATCTTTCCGTCAAGAAAAAAATTATGATTCCATTGATTTATATTGTATACGAGTACATTGAACTATATTGTTATATGCTGATTTAATAAAAACTGAGACGGACACATTGCAGACAAAAATATGTGGAAAACCGTGTTTATTGACAGAATTGTTCCAGTTTGTTTGACAGATGAAAAGTTTAGATGATGGTTTTGAGCAACAATAATGCAATAGAGAAAACAAAGTTATCAACTATAGGTATTTTATCTTATTTTTTTTTTTGTCCATTTTTTTCTGTTTTCAAATATTGACGCTGATTCTGTACAGGATTGAAAATTACAAACAAGCATAGTTCTCTGATGATGAATATTTGGTTATGCATTGTGTATTTATACGTATATATATTGTATATACATGTATAAATAAATTATATATATATATATGTATCTATAATATATATATGTATAATATATGTGTGTATAGTATGGCATGAGCAGTGCGAAGAAGCATCGTGGCTGTTGCGTTTTAGAGGAAAACAAATAGAACAAACTCAAATCTTTTGGACAAAGATTAGAAAAATTTTCATGTATCGAATATAGAGATGGTTATGATTTTAATTTTTAACGTTTAAAGTAATTCGCCTAAGTTTAGGCGATACTTTACATGTAAAGTTCATCGCAATTAAATTTTCGAATTTACTTAGATAGCCAGATCTTTAAAACAGATTTATAAACGAAAGAAGTCCCGTTTTTAAAGATTAATTAAACGGGAGTAACTGAAGGCCTGGATTTTCCTTTAGAGAGGCTATCTTAACCTCGGGTCTTTATGGTAAAAAGGCCTTTTACAAAACCTATAAAAAACCTATAAAGTGTTTTTCTATATAGTTAGTAAATTCATGATGTTTAGAGTTTCTTTGTGATAAGAATCTTTGATTTTTCTTTTCTCCAATAGATTTTTTGTTTGTTTCATTCGAAGTAAAGGTGCCAAGGTAAAGATGACTAACGAACAATTTGTGTTTGTTATTATTATAAGGCGTATCAAAAATTAATAGTTAAGAGAGGCTAAAAGTTGAATAGAAATAACGGGATATCCCTGCCGTTTATTAAATGTAAGGGTACTTTTATTCGTTTATCTTTTATATAAGTGGTGACAGGAACCTAAATTTGTTCCTAAAATTCCTAGATTGTTCCTGATGCTCTCTAAAATATTTAAATCGGTTGGATTACGTCCTATCCAAAATTAATAGAAGAAAAATAATAACAGTAACGAAATCTGTATCAATTAAAAAGGTTATCAAACATGGGGATTTTTCAATGATATATATATGAGTATTTTGTTCGGTTTTTTTGAATTGATCTACAATGTCTGATGACTTAAACAAGAAGATATAGAAGGACAACACTTACTAGGCACCTCCGATCTTCTACTTTCATGTGATTACTGTACTGTGATGGACGATTCCTTTATAAAGATAAAGAAAAAGAAACAGAAACAAAGTAAACTTTCTACATGCAGAAAATTGTAAAGTGATAAAATTAACAGGGAAGCTTTCGAAATTTCAGAAAATTCGCGTTTTTCCCCATTAACTGTGGATTCTAAAAACTACATTTTTTTCATTTAATTATCTTCAATTCTTTCGGGATGGGTGAATGGTTATGATAGTCCCCATGCTGTATATACAGACACAACCGTGCACACAGACACTCTGTTAATGTTGTTGTGCAGAGTATTTCATCCGCTTTTGTTTCTGTCTCTGATTACAAAACCAAACCCGCACCACATTCTTCTTTAAGTCAAGTTTCTCGGCAATGGCGGCAATCTTCTCTCCTGAAGGGCGCGGTTGTACAGCGAAATAAGCTTCCAATGACCTTTTCTCTGGTCCGGCGATGGATGTCCTCTTTCGTTTTTTTTCTCCTGTAGGCAATACGCAAGGTGCATCCGGATCTCTTCTCTTGTTTCTAGCTTGTGACTCTGCAGCTTCCAACCACGCCTGGAGTATGGGCTTAAGAGCCACCATATTGTTATGTGAGAGAGTAAGGGATTC
>WUQG02459054.1:0-12475 GCA_011317285.2 Androctonus mauritanicus
TGTGTGTGTGTGTGTGTGTGTGTGTGTGTGTGTGTGTGTGTGTGTGTGTGTGTGTGTGTGTATGTGTGTGTGTGTATGTGTGTGTGTATGTATGTATGTATGTATGTATGTATGTGTGTATGTGTTAGTAAAACATTTCTATAATATATATTTCTCAATCAATATCTTAATAGTGTGTCAGTATTCGAATAGACTAATATTATGAACATTATTATTCATAAATGTGTTCTAATCAAAGAATTTCAATCGATTTGGTAAAATTTTGAATGCAAAGAGACATATATGAATATCAGTAATTAAATAGCAAACTCTGTATTCAATTTCTTTTAAAGTGAAATTCAGACATCCAAAGCTCAAAACAAAG
Organism: Androctonus mauritanicus; assembly: GCA_011317285.2. Classification (NCBI taxonomy): domain Eukaryota; kingdom Metazoa; phylum Arthropoda; class Arachnida; order Scorpiones; family Buthidae; genus Androctonus; species Androctonus mauritanicus. The sequence continues at coordinate 365 of WUQG02459054.1, forward strand.
ATTTCTTCCTAATAGTATTCTAATCGAATTGAAGAAAACAAATACTAAATTTACGCAAACTAAAATGTTTAAAATTATAACGGAATTTAATTGTTACGACGTGTCTTTTACTTTACCGAAGATTCTTGCTCATATAAGAGAAAAGTTTATGGAATGAAAAAAATGAGTATGTATTATCTAATAAACACGCATAAAATTTGTGAAAAAAATTAAAGCCGTGGTCTTCATTTGCAGAAAAGCAATTATTGGTCCACAATTTATATAATAATTATTGTGAATTAAGCTGTAGTGATACTATTTTGTTTTATAGATTTAGTCATCCTACTATAAAATCCAATGATATCTTGTTGAAGGGAATAATGATGTGTTTTGAAGTGGCAATTTATATAAATTAGTGTAGAAAAAGATTTCATAGAAAATTAAAAATCTATCACGTAATTGATAAATGCGAATCGATAATTTTGTTGTTAAAAATTCATCCATAGTTTTTAAGCAATATTTATACAGTATGTTAAAGCCTTTATAAGTAATCTTCATTTCTTCCACCGCCTGCGTAGAACACGGCGCCTCTTAACGCTTTTCTTTATTTCCGCAGGCTACTACCGTTCCCGAACTGCATACAGTATGGAGCTGTTGAAACACCGTCCCATTTCTGGAAAGAGTGTCCAACATACAGAGAGGCAAGGAACCAACTTAACGCAGATTTGAAACTGAATATTTCATCTATCTGCGATCTCATCCCACTTTACTGGCCATCGCAGCGCATCCCGTTTCTTTCTCATACGGCAGCTCTAGAAAAATACGTTCAAATACAAAACGTTTTGTCTAACCAACTAATCAGATCGGAGGAAAAGGCTAAACTATAACCTCTATAGAAGAAAAAGAATTTCTTATTTCATCCACTGCTGGATACATATACCTTTTCTTTTGTTTCCAGATGTACCTATCTTGGGAAATCTGCATCCATTAGGAATCAAATTATTTTTCTTATATCATCTCTCATTTATAGGTAATATAATTATGTAATATTTTGTATAAGTATTGTTTAAAAACTATGAATGAATTTTTAATAATAAAATTACCGATTCGCATTTATCAATTACATGATAGAATTTTTATTGTCTATGAAATCTTCTCTATTTACTTCAAAACACTATGATAATTCAAAACACATCCGTTATTTCTTCAACGTGATGCCATTGGACTTTATAATAGGATGATGGGATATCAATGACAGGATTCTTGGTCTAACGAAATATCAACTATACATTCAAAGTTGTTACTAAGACATAAAAATTTAAATCATCCTTGCCTAATTGATTCAGAACAGATAAATAATTAGAAATTAGACATAATATATGAAAGTTCAGAATGTATTTAAAAAATGATTTGATAAACAAAATGAGTCCAACTCATTGAACTGGATGGAATAGGATAAATTAATATAATAGTAGTAATATAAGATATATACAGTATATATATAAAATATACATATAAGATAAAATACAGTTTTTAAAAAAAAAAAAGCTTACATAACTAAAATTTTATTGCTAGAATTACTATAAATTTGTATTTTTAACATATCACTTTCTATCTTATAAACATATATTTCGTATATAAATACAATAAATAAATATAAAATAATCTAAATATTGCATATAAATATAATAGCATATTACTATTTATATAACATGAATTTGTTATACTACAATATATATAAAATATGTAAAATACGATATTATAATTTTGTTATGCTGTATATTACTAGATATAACAAAATGAATAAAGTATACAATTCAAATCATCAAAAAAAAAAAAAAAATCATATTAAAGATCTGGATTAGATTCAACTACAGTAATCCATTAGACAACATTTGATGCAATCATTTGACAGAATTCAGTAAAACGTCAGGAAAAGATTTTAGATTAAAATATATATAACATTATACTTGTGAAAATAAAATTATATAGAAAAAAAAAGAGCAATAGATCTCGTTCCGAGTTTATAAAAATGAATTGCATCTTCACAATACTCTATCAAAATGAATTTATATATATTGATTAAAGAACGAGTGAACAAAATAAAATTGCAAATTATTTGTGTATATAATATTATTTTGGTAAAGAATTAATTACTTACTTTATTCTGGTCCATCCAGTAGAGAAAGAATCCTTTCTTATCAACTTTTAATGTCACTGGTATACCAACGGCCGAATCCTATCAAATAAATTTTTCTAATATGTAATTCTTAAAGTGGCATTAAAAATAATCATCATAGTAAAAAAATTAATAGCCAAATTTTTAATTTATCATCAAGCGATATACTTTTCTATAATAAATAGGCAGAAATGCGTATAGTTCATTTATATAAAATTAGTTAGCCATTGGCCACTATATGCCCAAATACAAATTTTGAGATTTTGCTATTGAACCCTTGTACGCAACCATAGCTTGTCATCCATAATAAAAACGAAAATACGATAAAGAAAGTACGAGCACTGGCTCTTACAGACTTGAGACTACTTTGGTCCCTGGTGCATCAAAGTAGGTAATAATCATGGATGGTAATAATTATAATTATTATCTTAAAATAAAAATAATTATAATTTCTGAAATAAATGAAATGTTATTTAAATGCAACCATGAATGCAATGTTTATGTAGCCTCGGCGCGCCGAATATAAACTGAACCCTCAGGCTCATGAACAGCCAACACTTTTCGATCAAAAAAACCAGAAATTGAAGTCAAATAACGAAGGGAAGTGTACAAACAAATAGAAAATAAAATATGATAATTTAAAACAAAATTTATAATGAGATTGGGATTTAGTTTTCTAAAAGATGTGATTAACGATTCGAAGCGAGAGAAAATAGTAATGGCAGCGCTTCCCGTCTCGGGAATTTCGGTCCAATTCGCACATGCGCAGAAACATGGATTTCATACGCTTATTCCTTTATATCAGGGCTGTCCAACTTGCAAGTGGCCAAGGGCCGCTTTTAAAAAAAAATGCAGTTTGGAGGGCCGCATTATAAAATATTTCGTATGCAACTTTATCAGTGAGTTTTAATAGACATGATATACAAAGAAAAAACGCGTTTGTATTATTACTAAATTAAATTACGGGCCGCATGTTGGGCAGCCCTACTTTATATGATGTAGACGAATTTTTCTTTCTCCGTAAAGCATGAGAGCAATTCTAAGCCACATTGATTCTTACGAGTCATTATTAATAAAATTCTATTCGCTATAATTTGTTCTAATTTAGATATTATTAATTTGACAATTATATTCGAAAAAAGTATTGAATAGGACACCTCTTAACAAATTTGAATCTTCAAATCCAATTAATAAAAGAACTAGAGCAGTTTAAACATTGCAAAAATCAGCAAAAAAAAAGCGTCATTTTTCTTTTCCTCCGCAGACATCTCTAAAGATCGCATTGTTTAACTGATATCGATGAAATGAAATCAAAAATTATTTGAGGTCGCTTGAAAATTTCAATACTATCGGATGAAAATAAAGAGGGGTTCCCACTTATACATATTGCATTATTTAATCACTTTTGATTAAATTTGAAATATAGGCATATTTTAGCTCAATTAAAATCTGAAAATTTTGACCAAATTGAGCTAAAATTAAAAAGATGTAAAAAATGATGATTCCTTTCTGCAGAAATGTTTGTATATATCATATTGTTCAATCGATTTCGAACAAATATGGAATATAAATTTTCCTATATTACTTAAGGTTTTCTGAAAAATTCAAATCAATAGAATCAAAATGAAGGATATAGGAAAAGCCTTTTATCGTGAATTCTTCTACAGATCGCATCGTTCAACTGATTCCGACCAAATTTGAGAGATATCTATTATTTTACTTGATGTTACCTAAAACTTTCTGTTCAATCACATTAAAAATAAAGATGGTGTTTAATGATATTTATTTTTTAGATAACCGAAAAAACGGTTATCTAAAAAATAAATATCATCACAACAAAAATATTTGATGTGATGATATTTGACTATCTAAGAAAATAAAAAATAACGTCAGCCGAGGTAACCGATCTAAATTGTAACAAATATGTCCTAATTTCTTCATACTATACTTTGCTTAATTTTGTACATGTTAGATGTTTCTGATGAGATTAAAACATTGTACAGGGTTTCATCAGTAGAATTCATAATTCAGTAAACAGTTTTACAATAGACAAGCAAAATATAACAATTCTATATAATGATTTTTAATTATATACTGTACTAATGATTGGATACTATTAAAATTATACCAATAGTTTATATTTTTTTCATAATTTCTACTTGCATTTTAAGATAAATAATTTGAATATATAATTGTTGTTCTATTTTAGTTTTTATTTTATATATTTTTGTTTCTATTAGATAACATTAATAGTATATATAGTATAAATTATTAAACTATCGATATTTTTTAATTCTTTTTACATTTTATATAATTAAAATTTATTATAAGTCATTAATTAAATACGTTTTCATGAAAATAATTAAATAATAGATTTTTTCTTGATTATTATAATAATTTTATAACATATAAAAAGTATTATTATTATTATTATTATTATTATTATTATTATTATTTTAATAATAATAATAATAATAATAATAATAATAATAATTTTTTTGCTGCTCATACCTGCGGTAAGGTTGACCTGTCAGATGAAGGACGAGGTTCAATGACCCAAGCCTAAATCCTTTTCAAAAACTTTTGGATATGTAGGATTCAGGAATTAAACCCGGATCCTCCAAATGGCAAGACAATATCTTACAACACGATCATTCGTCCAATGCAATTTTCAAAATGCTTTAATTTCACAAAAAATAATTTTTGCCTTTAATATATAACATTATTACTTATTGACATAAAACATTTTCTGAAGTTTATTCTAATGCTTAATATGGATGTATAAAGGCTTCAGATAATGTCAAGTAGACTTATAAATAGGAGTGACCAATATTAGAGAATCGAGATGGATGTTCTTTTATTTGCTTGCAGGAGGAATCAAATTATTAGTAATTAGAATAGAATAGTACGAATACAGTTCTATCATCTTCAATCAGTTCATTATATAAAATAAAACTAACTAGCAAGCGCTGTCTAACTAGATATTTTATAAAATGTCTAGTTAGACAGCGCTTGCCATGTACGCGACGCGATCTTGTGCATGAAGGTTATCTTCATTCTATTCATGTCAATGTTTTAATATCAGAAAATGATAAGAAAATGTAATCTCAAATTTAATAGGATGGTGTTTCTCAAGTATAGTAGTCAGATTATTTCTTATTGCTAAATTTAATTTGCCAATCAGGAACTGAAGAGTAATATATGGAGAAGCAACAGTTGATAAAGAATTTTTACACATGACAAAAGAGGCAAAAAGATATGCTTCTGATTCTAATGTAAAAAGTTTAGAAATTAAAGATGAAATCATCTGTATCTCATTTATTTCAGGAGGTTGATTCCATCTTGATTCAGCTTAGCCCAATCGTCTGTGATATGACAAACGATATTCTTAAGTAACAATTGAAAATTACATCTCATTTATTCCCTCTAATAACACCCTTCCTATGATATTATAAATCACCATAAAAGTAAGAGATGCAGTGTGTCTTTTAAAAATTGCCAGCCTTCAGTTCCTTAATTTTAATGGCCTTATCAAATAAAATTAAATCCGACCAGGCCATCAAAACGAAACTGGAATTACAAGAGAGAAAATTCGAATTGGAGAAGAAATTAGAGATGGAAAAAATTGGAATTGGAGCAATGAAGACTGGAAATAAAGAATATTGAATGGCAGTCTATACTACAAATGGAAATACAAAAACGATAATAAAGACTTACAAATGCCGAGAAATCGAAAAATTTAATGAAGGGTATATTGCAACTTCTCAATAAAAATTGAAGTGTTACTTCCTTTCTATTTCCAGTTAGTTTTAAAGTATGGTTATTCATATGTTAAATTTCTGTAATGTTTTCTTTCAATATTTTTAGATTAAAAATAGTTTTCTGCATGAAAACGAAAAAAGGCAAGAAATATTTCCTATATCAGGGTGTTTCCTCAATATCTCAGGTTCTAATTATTCAAAATCTCATATTATAAATGATTTTAATGCAGGAAATATTTCTTTAAATAATTTCAAAATGAGATATTGTAAACTTATTTTATAAATACAATTATTGAATAAAACATTTTAAAAATAATAAATTATTTACAACATTACATATTGTTTAAATATTATCTAAATTCCACTTCCAATAAAGGAGGCTCAGTTTTAAAATACGGTATTGAGATGCTTAGCTACTACGTATGGCAATTTGTAAGTATAATACACATACATATTGAGATTTCAATTAAATTTATTTAATTTGTAAATAATTGTTTATAATTCCAATTTTAATCATATGTTTATGAATTTACTTGTACTATCTATAAATTTAAAATTTTGATATTTAAATTATTTTGTCTAATAGTAACACGAAAAATGATTCACCACCATTGTTATCTTATTTAGTAGCTCTATTTTTTATAAATTATATATGCTTCATTATATACAAAAATATTTTTTTGTCAATAACTATTATTAGGATAAACTTTCGTTCATTCGCCTCACGTCTATGGAAATTCATTGAGATGTCATTTCTTATACTTCAACGAAATCGCTCGCTGACTGCACTTTTAAACAAGGATCGAAATGAATGTGAGAGGATGTCTTTCGTAGATGCGAAAAGACGATGCTGGACGAAGTCTATCCAAATATAACCTTATAAGTAAAGAAGTCTGTTGTGACATATCGCTGATCAGCAATAATTCTAGATGGTATATCAAATGCATTTGTCAATCGCTGTATATTTTGCTTTTCAAATCTGAAATAAAATCTCCCCTTTTTACAATTTAGTTCTCTTAAGTTAAATCTACCATACTTCAGAAATATTTTAAAGATAAACTTTCGCTGCTCTAATATATTAATTAAAACAGCTTTATCAGTATCCCTATCCTTCATGCCACAAAATGCAATATTCAGCAATTCTTCTATTATCGCGAAACGCAATAATTTATTATTACTGCAATTAATAAGATTAGGCAAAATGACTTGGGAATTAGTGAATGGTACTTGGTCAAGTGACAATTATTTTTAAAAAATTTATTTGTAACATGCAAACAATAATGGCAAAAACACCCTAAAGTTGCTTACTCTTGCGTCTTTATAAATTATCAGCAGTAATAGTTTACAGTATTCGTTATCGTTTATTACATATTTATAATAAATATAACAATATATAATTCATAATTATTCAAACAATAATTAGCTTTATTAAATACTGCAAACAAAAAATACAAAAACTGTAATATTTAGTTTTTAAGTATTTTAAATTTTGACAGCTATAAATATGTCTTTAATTATATTTTGTTAATACGATTACTATTAGTTGAGAAAATCTAATATCTTTATTCTATTGAATAGTGTTCATTCACTATTAATGAATTAACCATATTCATTTATTAATACTGTATTAATTTAGAAAAACTAAAATTAATAATTATTTCAAATTTTTTATTTTTATAAAGTAAATAAACAGAATGCAGAAATATATAAATGGAAATATGTAATAATTTACCTTAAATTTTGAAAATTAATAAAATATATTTCTATTTACTGTAGTAATAATTTTTTTAATGAGACTATTAATAATTGAAAAAAAAATCTATCGAATAATAAAGAGTTTTATTTGAGAATATACATCAGTATTGTTTACATTTGGGAATTAAAAACTCTTATAGTACTGCAGAGCTTATATAATAATCAATATCCACTCGACAATTTCCATGCTTCTAAAGATAAATTTTACAATATTTGCTCGTGATACTATCAATATAATCATTGACTATAGTTATATTGATATTCATACTTAATACAAAGCAATATTTATATGAGAGTTATTCCTTGTTAAATCAATGGCTGAATTTTAATAACTCTCGATTTTAATTTTTAATATATTTGCGCAACTGTTGACAAACTATATTGAAGATACAAAGCTGCACACTACGGCTTATTTGGAGTTCTTAAATGGGACTTTAATATAAAACGCGATAAATTTTAGAAAATTAGTTTTCTTTTTTAAGAGTTAAATTTATGAAATACAGTATTTAAAAATACCATTTTTTATTATTAGTTTATGGAAGGAAAATTGGAAATTTTTTCACATTTTTCTCAATTTCTATAAAATTTCATGAAATATTAGCATAAGTCCAAATGGAAAAAATTCTAACAAATAAAATATCTATATTATAATATACTGTGTTCATTAAATTTTACACAATTTTTTTTTAGCTTTACCATTCTAAAATGGAATAATTTGACCTTTTTCATTCCAAAATAGAACTAAACAGTAGTTTATAAAATAAGGTCTATCCGCCGTTCGTCAACACAATAACTTGCATATATGTTTTATCCTAATCGGATAAAATTTACATTATTAAGTCATAATAGAGCATAGAACTTATTGAAAATAATCGACATCGGGTTATTATTATTGATATAATAATTTATGAGAAAAGATATTTACATAATTTTGAACAATATATTTACTAGGCCTATATCACTAATATTGATTTTAATATGACCAAAATATTTTATTATAGTAATCGATTTTATTAATTTTTTAATATAAATTATCCTCTAGTATGGCAATCTCCACTTTTTTAATCGCATATCTTTATCAGTAAATAAAAATACAAATAGTATGCATCCCATACAACAGACATTTATTATGACAAGCAAAAAATCGCAAACCCCTGCAAAGTATTTATGGTACGCATATCCTAGGGATATGCGTACCATACTTTTGGACTACTACTTCTAGTAGATGCCGATAATATATGTGAATTTCATTTAGATCGGATATTTATGAGATGATATTATAATACATAGACATACAAATAAGTATAATCCAACATCGATCATTTCAATAGACTTGGTTTTCTATAGTATCTCAATAATATAGTGAAACATTGAAAAGTAACATTAATGTTAAAAATAAGATTAAGGAATATAATATAAAATTAAATTAAATAAAAGTAATAAAATTAAATAAAAATATCAAAATTGTGAAAAAAAAATTATGAATTAAAAATATTATAGTAATATAAAAATAATCAGCAGTTCTCTTTCCAAATGTCTATTATTTTGAAATTATTACGGAATATCAATCTTCTTCAATTGAATAATTTTTCTATTGTGTCATAAAAATTTATGAAATGCTACAGTTGAAAAATTTAGAAAACTGCAGAAATTTGAATGTCTGCAATCATTATTAATGATTGAACCAGCAACATTCATTGCTGCGAAATTAGGTCATCTATGAATTGATCTTTCTGTTAAATTTCATAAAAATCCTTTAATTAATCCAAATTATATTGCGAGTATTTCAGAAATTTGAATGATTGTCATTTTTAAATAGTTGAAGCTATAGAATTAAAAAAAAAATGCATTATTAAGATATTCTATTGCTGGAAGAATATCTATCGAATTTCATGAAAACGATAATTATAGAACAGATAGCTCTCGTATAACACTATAGATTAGATTTCTATAAAATCTCATCATGGAGGTAAATATGAATCTCATGTATTGAGAAACCGTATTATATGGAATTAATGTTTACCGATAATTCTAAACAGTATTGGAGTGAAATTACATTTTATAAATACCGTACTGTGCAAGGATCATGCTAGAGCGAAATAATATTGTAAAAGTACCGTATTATACGAAGATTGCCCTTAGTTCAAAAACATTAGTGATAGACCCTAAACAGACATTCAGAACAGGAAAAAGGAAAACGAGATTAATAAGATAGTAATTTTTTAAATAAGAACAACTGTTTATTCTTATAAAGAAAAACTGTTTTCCGTAAGCCCTTCGCCAACTGCATATAATGAAGCATTTAAATATTCGAATAAATCCAAATATAATATAGAAAATAATCATTAACATAGTTTAAATCAAAATAAATAAATATACGAAATAAATGGTCTATACATATATATTTAAAGTTTGATTACATCTTATGGATATTATAAAACAGACTATTGATGTATGAGTAACAATATTGATCTACGATTCGGAATTAACATTAGAACAATGTTTCTCATAGTATATAATACGCGAAAGAACTTTAAGACATACCAGTCATTTCTTTAATTTTGATTATACCTTTTTTACTTCTATATTTTGGTCTAAGTTCACAAAGTTAATTTATTATAATGCAAATATTAAAAAAATAAATATATTTACAATTATTCGTGTTTGAATAAATTATTATTATAACTTTTTCCAAACTGCATTTATCTAAGAGGAGGATACACCGGTGTTACTAAAATTTCAAAGCGGTACACAAACTTAAAAATTTGGAAAATACTACCCTAGAATTTTGGCCAATACTGACAATTTTGGCGTTGTCTGGATATTGATGACATTTCCTGTTACTTTTTTGATCAGTGTTATAAATTTAATCTGCTTAACCGATTATTAAGCATCATCATTATCGAACCCAATTACATGTTACATGATGTCAGAATTTTGCTAATCTATCTTATTGAATCATGATTTAATAGAAAAAACTGTAAGAGTGAAAAGGAAACTTTCTGAGTTATTTTTACTCTAAAAAATTTACACCGGAAATAATTCAGTCTTTTTTGTTTAAATATGTAATGAAAGTAGGGACAACTATGTATTCTCATATCTAATGGATATTCAAAAAAGATGTTATGCTTATTATAAATGTTAATTATTCATGCAAACTTATAAAAATTGAAATTATAATATATTTACTATCATTCCTATTACGTCAAGGAATATGGCAAATTGCAATCATCTGATTTCAGGCTTTGAACATTCAAATTTTAAGTAAAATTATTCGCAATCACTGTTCATTCCTTGTATCACTGTTCTCAAATACTTAAATACATTGAGGAAAATCACACTTTTACGGAAATGGAAATTAACAATGACATTTCAGGCTCATAACACACTATCCTTATAAATCACGTGAGAATATAAAAACGCGTCTGCCTTACTTCTACAAAACTACGCAATTTCAATTATCAAAGGAATTATCTTTATTACAATAAAATTAGTTGAAAGAAATTTTTCTCTTGGATAGTTTAAAGTGAACCGAGAATTGCATCATGTCCACAAAATTTTCAACATTATCCATTAAATATTGGATCGGATAATATTGATAATTTATCTTCTAGAGACAACTTTATTCAATGGCTAATCAAAGCATCAATTCACATCAATAACACACAAATTTTAGTCAGTGACATTTATTGTCTGGACTTTTACGTTAATGGCTATTTAACATCATTAACAGATATTTCAATAACAGTTCAATGCCATCATTGTAAAAAATAAGAAAATGTTAAACTACATTGTCAATTTCGTTTTTTAAATTTATTTCATTGATTAAACAAGTTTCCTTTATGATCTTTGAAAAAGCACTATTATAAAATAATGCATATTTCTCTTAAATGCAACGTTTTTGAACCTAACATGTTAAGAACTTTTTCATTATTTTGATGTAAAAAATTCATGATTTGATTTTGTCTCAATCTTTACAGGACATTTTGTGTGTATGTAATAGGATAAAAAATCAATTAATTTTACATTAAAATAATGTATAAAAAAGGAATGTGTGTGAAATCCATGTTTCTGCACATGTACAAACTGGACCGGAACTTCCGAAACCGAAAATGCTGTAGTTACTATTTTCTCTCACTTCGAATCGTTAATCGCATCTTTTAGAAAACTAAATCCCAATCTCATTATAAATTTTGTTTTAAATTATCATACTCTACTTCCTATTTATGTTTGTACACTTCTTTTTTTGTTATTTGACTTCAATTTCTGGCTTTTTCGATCGAAAAATGTTGGCTGTTCCCGGGCCCGAGGGTTCAGTTTGCATTCGGCACGCCGAGGCTACATAAACATTGTATTAATGTTAAATAATATTTCATTTATTTCAGAAATTATAATTATTTTTATTTTAAGATAATAATTATAATTATTACCATCCAT
>WUQG02459065.1:0-12474 GCA_011317285.2 Androctonus mauritanicus
TTGGTTAGCTAACTCATAATCGCAGGGTGGCCATATCAGGAACATGGCCATAACACGGACACCCACCTTATTATAAAAATTGTAATGGATAATCATATTAACTTAATTATATAATAAATCGTGAATTAAATATAGAAATATAGAATATAGAATATAAACAAGTTGATGAGCAGTCCAACTTGGCATCTTGTTTCAAAATCAATTACAAATCTTTTTGTGATACATAACAGTTAAATATATAACTTACTTTTAATTGATAAATATAATAAAAAAGAAGACTTAAAGTATTTTATTCTTAAAATTTTTTACCTGATGAAATATTCAGTAGAAATAAATACATTTAATAAAAAAATATAAACATATTTTCATTTTGTCCGTGCATCAATTTATCCCAGGAGTATACCTGTAAAGATAACTAATATAAATAATTCTCACGATGATAAAATTAATGAATTCTTGTATAATGAAAATATAATGATTTTTGTATTCATTCTTATCAAAAAAATCTTCGGCTGGTGTCAATAATAAGTTGCTATACATTAACATCAAATTATATATATTAAATTCTATCCCCCAAAAATAATAATTTTAACAATTATAAAAGTTTTATTAAAATTCTTAAGATAATCTATAATTAATTTGCAGATTGATTTTGATTTTATAAGTATATATATATATATTTATATATTTTAAGTATATACTCTGTATATATATATATATTGATTCAAAATTTGATTTTGAACTTATATATATATAAGTTCAAAATCAAATTTTCCTTAATATAGTATATTACTATATTTTCAATAGAATAAAAACTTCTTAGCTAAATATCATAAAATTGGATCAATAATGCAAACTAAATCAAAAATTAATCGAAAATATTCAAACATATTGAACAGCTTAAATTTTTAAAATTTATTATATAGAAATTATAAGTAAAGATTGGCCAAAATTTAGCAATTTAGACGAATCTGATAAAAATTTTGAAAATTATATAAATCATTTATTTAAATATCATAACATATAGGATTATTACATAAAATGCAAAATAGGATTTTTGCCTTGTAATAAGTGAAATATGTTCATGATAGTCGTCTTGCAAAATGGAATCATCATCACGAATGCAAATTAATTTCGATTTCCAATTATTTTAATGTTTTCTGAATCTCTCTAAAATGATACATTTGACTTAATTATCTTTCCTTATTTTATATAGATTGAAATCTATTATTTTTCTAATATTCATATATACATAAATTTGAGAACATCATTTTTCATTTTTCCAAGCCTCGAGTGGCTTTAAAAAATAATAATAAGGTAAAAATATTTATTTAGTTTATATTTAACTGTAAACTTTCTCCTATGCTTAGAAAAGCAAATGATTAAAATTATTATTAATTGCTTTCCTTTTAATATTCAAGCAAAAATAATAACAACTAAAGAAAAATTTATATGCTTTATGATTATTATTATGATTGTATATATAATTAATTAATTTCATGAAACTAATTATAAATATAATTAGTTCGTGAAATTAATTATTTGTAACTGATAAATTTATTTGAGACAATCATATAAAGAAATTCATATTTTAATTAATTAAAAATATGATCCATGCGAAATTAATAAATTATGTATATTAAAATTTTTATAAATTCATTTCTGAATTTTGTCATTTAAGAAATTTTCATGTACCATTCATAACTAGTTTATTATTAAAGAAGTTCTATGATTAGAAAAGTGTAATTAATCATAAATATTATTAGTTCCAATGTTATAGCTCAGTATATAATATCATTTTAAAATAATTTTACAGTTATTTGTCCTGTATTTATATAATTTAAAATATCCTATTAAAATAATTCTGAAATTATAACTTATCACACATAAAGATAATATATATATATACAGTATTATTAATTACTGTAATAAGTTTAAGAAGAATAATAAAGAATATAATAATTATATTATATTCTTCATTATTCTTCTTAATTTTACTATAAAACTTTTTTCACATAGATGAAACGATCGATAAATCAATATTCAAATATTTTTTAAAAATTTTTACAGTCGTCTATTTCTCATAATAAATTATACTATTTGTGTAAACTTTATTCGACTTATCTTACATATTCTTAAATAATAACATTACTTAACTATCTGGAAATATTTTCTGTCCTTACACAAACAAGAAAATAGTTTGATTTTTAATACTTTCCTTTTTCTTGTTACATACTGTTATCAGTTGCAAAAATAGCCTTCTAATACACTCAAGGCCGAATAATAGACTCGTGCCTAGGGGCCTCTAATAGCAGGTTAAAAATTACTGAACAATTTTATAATTTATTTAAAAAATATTTGTGTCCACTAAAGGTCTTAATCAAGCAATGCCTACTTGTATACTGTACTAAATATTCAATGAATAGATTTCCCATTACTGTGTTTGCTAAATATCAATTTTTAAACTTGTTTCCAGACCAAACTTTTTTTATTTTGCTAATGGTAAATATATTATTATTATTATTGTATAAGCTTACTTGAAAATATTTTTTCGTATTATAAAAATTTCTGTAATATAATTAAGCAATTATTTCTGCTATTGTATTGATAAGTTTAATTTAATATAAGAATTTAGTATTATTTAAAAGGTTGATTACACTCTGGATTTGTTTACTTCTTTAATATTTTCACTCACAAGTCAGTAAAAAAATTTTACGGAAGTAAAAATGCATTGAGGAATCCTCCAATTTAATTAAATACCTTAATCATTAATCAGATAATTAAAAATGAAGATCAAGAATTTAATCAATCTGGACGTAAAGTCTAAAGAAATTTATTTGTCTTTGACTTCTATTTTTATGATTTAAAATTTTACAAAATACAAAAAAAATCACTTTTTCAGAATTTTAGATCGGTTCAAAATTTAACTAACTTTATAATTTTTTAAGTAAATTTTTAAATTTTGTGATAAGATGTAGTGAAAATTGGCTTATATATTATCATTTCTTTCAGGCAGTTATTATTTCAGCATTAATAGACGATACACCTTTAGAATATCATGATTATCGCTTTCCTAATTGGTCAGTAGCCTTAGGATGGGGATTTGGACTGTCTTCCGTAGCTGTTATACCCATTGTTGCTATTATAAAATTACTTTTCACACGTGGGTCCTGCAAAAAGGTAATTAAACTTTAACTTTTATATAAAATGATTACTGTGCAGCTTCTTTAAATTTAAAATATAAATTGCTTTTAATAGAGATTAGCTTATAATATTACGCCCGAAGAAGAACATAAATATCTGGAGGATGATAAAACAGTAAAAAGATTTCAGGTAACAATTTAATAATAATTTATTCTTCAGATCAGACGTGTATCATATTTTCGTTTCTGAAATACAGGCTAATGGAATTAGTTTTTGAGATTTACAAAATTAAATTATAACTCTCTTTTTATGAAGCCTCTGAAGTTACGACTTCCGTTTTAAATTAACTTATGATGTGATTATTAAAAAAAATTTAGCTGGTAGGATTGATCTGAAGTAAACGGATTATTGTTTTTTTAAATGCAGTTTAATATAAAACATAAAACAATATAAGTAAAATAATACGAAGCATATAGGTAAAGTAATGCAAAATAATAGAAATAAAATAATACAAAACATAAAAGTAAACTAGCGTAAATGTTAGAAATAATACAATAATTACAATGTACTTGAAATAATTTTCAATTAAATAAAAAAAAAATTCGCATAACTGATTATCATAAATTATAATTTTAGTGCAAGCATTGGATCCATGTGTAGATAAACGCAACAGAAAATTATCCTATTCTATATATACAAATAAAAATCAAAGCAATGGATATATTTATTTTAATTGTTGTAATATCGTGCCAATAGTAAGTGAAACAGATGAAGATGTCTTTATATTATCGAACTATCTCAGAAAGAATGCTAAGAGAATTATATGTTATTGTTGTAAATACAAGTAGTACCAAGGTCAAAAAAATAAAATGTCTGATTTTTCATGTTATACAGTAATTAATCAGAAGAAAAAAACGAGAATTTTATTATGTATTCGCTAATATCTCAATAAAAAACTGAACCGCAAATTTAAATGTTAAAGAAAAAGCTCAGAGAGAGAACTGAAAAGAAGAATAAACTTCTGATGTGTGATATATTTATTCCATTTTATTTTTTGTTGAAATAAAATAATAAATAATTTGTTTAATTATAAGTATAGAATATATTTACAAATATTATTGAACTTCATATAAATCATTTATGTACAAAAATTTTATGAATTAGATGTGCAACGAAGTATTTCTATGATCGTTCAATGCCTAAAGTGAAATGTTTTTTGTATGTGTAATAAACTGTTATTGCAATTTTTGTGTTTGTGTTAATTTTTATGAGGTTTTTTTATATAAATTCTATATTCTTTAGTAGGACTTCGTATTTGCTAGATCTGTCAGAAATCAAATAAAATACATTAATTATAGTAATTCTTACGATATTTGTATTGGTTTTAATATTATTTGTAATAGCAGTCAATAATTACAATATCCACACAGAAAAGAACAATCCCCATCAATCAAACAACAAAAATAGAATTTTTTTTTTTTTTTTTAAACTTGCAGTCAATATTAAACCAATATTTTCAATGTATTAAACAAACATTTTCCAATATTTTATGTAATTCTTAACTTTTCTATCAGTGTTATAATCAATGAGAATTACAAAAATTGCTAATAATTTAACGCTGTTTTACAGATTTTAATAAACGTTGAATAGACCAATTGATTTTTACTACTTTCATTAAAATTTATATTAAAATAGCATTTCTTTATCTAAAATCTTTATCCTAAAAAATTTTCTTAGAAACTTTTCAATTGTTTCTGTAACTTCCTTTTTCTCTGCTTCATAGAATTCCTGTCATCTAAGATATTTCTTATTTCCTTCAACGAATAACTTCTAATTTTTCAAGCATATTTTATTCAAGCTTTTATTTTCAAGCTTCTTATTCATGCATAATTTTATGATAATATAATCTAAATTATAATTATAATTTACTGGGCTATTCCATATTTAATCTAAAATCCATCATCCAAAACAGAAATATTCGCATAATAAATAAACTTAACAATTTACTTATAGCGAACAAATAGTTCGCTATAAATACTGTAAATTGTCCACTTAAATAGAAATAAAATTAAGTAACAGTTTTTAATTAATAATATTAAAATAATAATTCAAGTAAATATTGAAACACTAAATTAAATTATTTACGTTCGATTTAAATATTTTTTTATCATTTTTTACTGATTAGTAAAAATCAAATCAAAGAGCATTTCAGAATCGTCGTTCGTTTTTTGTTGTAATAAGTCTGATTTATTTCGAAAAAGTTCATTGAAATGATAATTTAAAAATAACAGAATTTAATACTGAAGTTATAGCCAGAATTAATCCTCTGCTAGTTTTTATGGGACCATTATTTCGAAAAATAAACTACTATAATATTAAAAATTATGACCTGGAGGTCAACTTGAATGACATGACTTTCCTATTATATTTTATAAAATTCTTCAATTAGTTCAAGAGTTATTAAAAATAGACAGCCAGAAAGACAATATCATATATGTAACTTTTTTATGCAAATAAGTTAAAATGATGAATAGTTGTACAGATATACAAATACATATAGTCTACTTTCAATAATATTCTAAGATCATTTTTAATAATAATCTAAAATTTGAATTTAATTTCTCGATTTTTCGTAAATTTGGAAAATTAAATGCACAAATTTACGAAAAATCGAGAACTATCAAAGAATACAACTTTAAATAACGAGAAATACAACTTTGCAAATTATCGTTTGATTGATTAACATTTATTCCAACAATCGATAATATTTATATTATCGATTTTTGGACATAACTAAAGACATTCTTCATTCTAGAAAAGTTTTAATATTTATTTTTTTAATTTCATCATTTCGAGTAAAAAACGAATGGATTAACCCTAAATTTTTAATTTTATTAGAATATTTTAATTATATTATTAAATTGGATGTGATTTTATATTTCTCTAGCTTTTAAAAGTTTGAAACTAAGTAGATATTTTACAAATTTTTTGAAGCGGATATATAACAATAGCATCTTCAGTAAACGTTCGTTTATATAGAAGATGATATCTGATACATAAATTTGATTCTAATTTGCATGTGTTATCAGTACCCATCGATTATCAAGAAGAATAATTAACAATTTTTCGTGTAAAAGATGTTTTATAATATATCATTGAGAATAATAAAAACATCAAATAAAGCATATAAATTTCTATATTTAAGCCAATAAATTATATACATTTATTTACATTTCATAAATAAATAAATTTTTTTTTTGTGAAAAAATTTTTGTAAATGGTCACTTGATATTTATTATTGGCTTATTCATTCTAGTAAATTTTTTAATATTTATTTTTTATTTCACATCTCGGGCTAAAAACAAAGTTTTTTAAATTCGATTTCTTCCAAAAGTTTAATTTTTTGTTATAAAGTTTATTCTGATAAAACAGACCATTTTTGAAATCACAGAAAAGAAAATAATTAAACCTATACATTTTCATAGAATTTATGTGTCAAAGCTGATCTATGAGTTTTACTCGCTGAATTTTTTTATTGGGAATCATATTTTCTACGTTAAAATATATTTCTGTTTTTAAGAAATAATTTTTTTTATTTAAAATTAAAAAAAAAACACTAGTGAGTGCTTTTTTAAGTAAATATTACAGTGAGTGTTTTTTTAAGTTTTTGGAAATTCTTTTGAAATTTGTACAAAAATTTTAATGCTAAATAAATGATGCTTAAAGTATTGATTGATAATATAAAGAAATCATTTCAGTGAAAAATATTTGTAAAATTATTTTAATGGCATTTAACTTTTAATTGACTTACTAGAATTAATATGCTTTAACATCTTCACAATTGAAAACTTTTAAATATCAATAAATCGTTATGTAATCTGAAATAAATTCTTTTTAAAATTATTATATTATTTATATTCAGAATTACCGATGAAAACAGAAAATTGATATATATTCTTACATAATTATAAATTTTCAAATATAGTAATTACATTTTATTTTTATGCAATTAACAAATATATTTTTAATATTGAAATTTCATATGAGAGGGATTTAACAAAATAATTTTTACGGAAGGTTAACTTTTCTATCGTTTTTGCAAAACTTTTTCAATAAAAAGTAATGATACCAATGAAAAGTAGAAAAAGCATATCTAACATTCCCATTCATAAATCTTCAAAACTGCCTCAACTATATAATAATATCAGTTGTCTATAATAATTATTTCAGAGGACGAATCCTGTTAATTTTTAGATAATCTTATGCTTTCTACATTTTATATAAAAATTAAATGCTAGATCATAAAGCTCCTTAAGATATTTAGACCGGATGGCTGCGTGGTAAAGCTATGACTTACCACCCTGGAGGATCCGGGTCTCACATTTCCAGTTTTTCGGGAGGAGTCTAGGCAAGGCCGTTGAATCCCATCCTTCATCCATCCGATGGACCCCATCATAAATGTTGGCCAGCCTGTGATGGGCTCTATAACTGGTCCAGATATAGAATATCCCTCGTGCGATTTGGCGGCTTAACCTAATCTAACCTTAAGATATTTACAGGAAATCGTGAGTACAGCTTTGGAAATAAGAAGAATATAGGCCTATAATATTTTGAAATTACACTTTAAGAAATTAATTAATCAAACATGTGTTTCCGATCCTTTCATTCCTGAAAGGATTAAGAATAGAATAAATATGCATATGTACAAATTCATTTTGTCTATCTGCTTTTGATAGCAGGATATCTGATATAAAAATTCTGATTTGGATGAAGTTTACATACATTATTGGGAACAAGAAAATCAATCATATTGAAAACGATCGATATGGAATCAATATTACAGACTTAAAAGAAAAAATATTTTTACATATTTTGAGACAATATTTGACGTAAATAGTATCTTATTTAAAAGAAATCTATATAAGTTATTAGATATTCCAGGAATATGCCCTAGGATGGTGACATTAGGAATCACTATCCCAGAGGCCATACCATATTTCTAAGGAATCACATATAAAACACCTTATATGTGATAAATTAATAGCGACTATGAAAGAAGATCCACAGAAGTAAATGCAATTCAAAACGAAGTCCATGAAGAAAATAACTGTTGAAAAACATTATTAGAGAATAGTGAAAAATTAATAGAATAAATTAAGCGATATTTATATATAGTGATGAATGTTATAAAATAATCCTATAATCCCGAAATCCCGAGATTAGAAGCTAAGCTTTTAATTCCGAGATCGAACTATCTACAACCAATCGGGATCCCGTGATACCGGTATTCGAAAACCGGGATCGAAGTCGCTATTTATCAGTAAAGAAAAAATAGCATGCACTCCTTTAATCAGCCAAGAATAATAGGATGCACTTCATATAACAGATAGGTACTGTATTATGAAAAGCAAAAATAACGCAATCCCTGAAAATTTCTTACGTGTCTTAAGTGTGCGCACATCACATTTTGGGAACCACTACTTTAGAAGACCAAACTTATTAATCTTATCTAAATATTAAATTTATCTAATTATTATCCGATTTTAAATGAAATTCATACATACTATTAGGATTCATTAGCTAATCAGGTCTATCAAAAATGTTTGATGTGGAATGTGACAGGACCGGTTCTTAATTGGTATGCAAGGCCTGCGTGCGCTCAGGCAGCCAATAGAATAAATTCAATATAGCCTATCATTAACTTTAAAATATTTTAATATAATAATTGGAATAAAGGGACGTAACATGGTTAAAACTTAGAGCGATGCTAACTTTGAAATATCTTCTTTGGCTTTCATTCTCTCTCTTTCTTTAAAACCTCATTCAACAAGGAATATTCATTCATCCAATAACTTGATATCATCATTTCCAAATCTATTTATGGTTTTGAGAATTTTCCTCACAATACCTGTTAGCGTAGCATCAGATGAAAGGAGTTTTTCAAAACTCAAACTTATAAAAACATATTTAAGAACGTCAATGACCTAGGATAGCTTTAGTGACTTAGAATTGCTAGCAATAGAAAAGGATTTATTTGAAAAATTAGAATTATCAAATGTTATTGATGAATTGACAAATAAAACAGCGAAAAGAACGATGTTCTGACGTAATTGTTACATCTATTTGGAAAGCTGTACATTTTGCATCTGTTTGATATAATTTATATATTCATTGTATTTTTCTATTTTTATAAAATTAAAATAAATAGCCTACTATATATATTCATAAAATATTTTATGAATTTTCCTTTATCAATTAAGCAACATAAAACTATTGTCATAAAAACATACTAATAGTAATAGTTTGTATTATGTTGTAAATTTATTTGCGATCTGCATTGTTAGAATAAGGCTACACTAGCGTTTTTCCCCGGAACACGTACAGCAGTGAATAGAACATATGCACAAGAATGGTGATATTCTGTACAAATTTTTTCCGTCAATGAGGCCATCATCATTCTTGTGCATATGTTCTATTCACTGCCGTACGTATTCAAAAAAAAAAAAAAAAAAAAGCTAGTGTGCCTTACCCTTAAGGGCCGTCAGTTATCTCTAGCACGCAGGGTCTAACAGTCTAAAACCGGCCATGGAATGTGATGTTATGAAGAAAAATGTTCACATGCAATGAGTCATTTGATAAATAATTATTTAACTAGTTGATATCCGAAGCGAAAAGAATTTTCTAATAAACAACTCAATACCTCAAACTCCATCATCTGCATTTTGCTTTAAATCAAAATTATATGGATATAGGAAGACTTGAATCTGTTCAATAATAACTTTATAATACACTATAAAAGAAAATCATAGTTTACTACAATTTAAATAAGAAAAGACGGAGAAAAATGAAATTTTAAAAAATTTTTTCAACCAAGGGAATAATCACGGATTTAGAGAAACAAATTAATTTAAATTCTTCTCAAGATAATATAAAATCGTGTTTGAAATTTGAAGTTGGTAAATATTTTGCTCTTAAGTTATGAACAAATATATAACTTAGTGCATATTAAATTATATATATTTGAATAGATTAAATTTGAATGACCATCACAAAGATTATTGGAATCAGTTTGGGGATCACACCTATTAAAACAATCGTAATCAGAACAATTATTATTATTTACGTTTGTAATAATGATCCGAATTTGATCATTTTGAGTTTTCAAAAAGATGTAAACACAAATAACAACAATGGTCAAGTGATCCATCGAGTTGTCGATCTTACATAACTTGTTCATCAAAAATAAAAATACATATTAGAAACTCAATGACAGTAAAACAGCATTTCAAAGCGAGATAACAATAGATAATAAAGAATATATGAAATTTAAGTTGTTCAAAGAAGAATATAGGTTGATAACTCCGACTTAAATACTAATTATAAATAATTTTATTATATCTTACAATTATTTCTAATAAATAGATATATTTGAATTATCATTTGTTTCTGTTTCTTCAGGGATTATTTTAGTTCATCCAAGAATTAAAAAAGATACGATGAAAAAAGAGGATACTCGGAGTCGCAACTTTTATGACTAAATGAAAATTAAGTAGACAGTGACCTCGATGTCTATAATACTGCGAACCAGCTACAATAGAAGAACAAACTTAATTAGGCAAAATATGAAAACATCAACTCTGATTTTCCTACAATTATTAAAATTCTAAAATTCAATTTTTACCGAATAATATACTATTTGGCATTGGAACTGAATGACGACTTTAAGCTTATTGCGTATCATACCGACAATGCGCTATTTTATTTTAAAATAAATAAATAAACAAATTTAAATGAAATCAAATTACTGATTATTTGTTTTCTCAGAAAATGAAGAAATAGCATTCCCGATAAAATTTGAATGAAGATGATCACAGTGATCAAAATCTTCTGAACTCGGACAGATGAACCACGCGAAAATATACAAAAGTAAATTTCATGAACATTTTGGTAATTTGCATATTATATATATTTCTTCTTCTTCAGATAATATGGAGGTTATAGCTGATGCTTTTTCCTCCGATTGCGGTATAAAATATAAACCACAAATTTTTTAAAATTCGAATTTTTAGTCAGGAAATTCGGTATTAGTTATTATTAATTGCAAATTAGAATTAGTTCATTAAAATTTAGAGCAAATAATATACATGTAACGAAAAAATTAAATACTGCACAGAACACAGAATCACAATCTATACAGTATTGTAATTTATATAAAGATTTTACTAGTCGCGAAAATTCTTACATACTATAAAATTAATCCTTTTTAACTTAATGAGAATAATTCGAATTAACTGACCATAATTTCTTAATAATATGCTGACTAATTAGTTGATCATATTTTTTCAATTATTTCTGCAAAATTTACATAATCATTAATTGTTATTCCATAATACATAAGTGGCTCCATCTGACCACTAAGTACTGAACTACTTACACTTTTACAGTTTCAATCGCGGAATTTTTTCTCAAATTAAAATCCGCTAAAAACCGTTGAATTTTTATAAAATGGTTAATTTTAAGTTCGACTATATTGAGTTCAAATCAACTATATTAAGTTCAGTTATATTGTATAATATTAATAATTTATTACAGAATTTGTTTTCAAGAAATAAAATTTTATTTTATCACTGTTACAAGTATGCTTATCATTCTAATAACATTAAATTATAAAAACCTTACAAAAATAAATTTTTAATATTTCGCAGAATATTATGAGATTTTTCTGAATCTACTTTGAAAAAAGTTTTCTTAAACAAAGAATTGTTTCAAAATAGAAAAATTCTAAGAAAATTATTTTAGATTAATTTAATTCACTTGATATTTGTGACTGTTCCAATATTCATTTTTATTTTATTGGAAGATCATTTCATTTTGAATCATTGTTCATATCATCTTTCGTAATTAGAAGATAAGAAGAGAATCATCAGCACATTGTTATGAGAATATCTAGCATGAAAAGAAAATCCACAATTGTATTTTTTTGTTTTGTCATCATATGATTCTGTTGACATCTTTTAAAGAAGTTTATGACGATATGCGATAACATATATCCACTCTCAAGAAAACAGCATAGTTTAAAAATTTTATTAGGATTATCTTTAATTTATTGCAAACTGATATAAATAAATGTGAGTTGCGTTAAGTGTTTAAGTTGAGTTGCTAGCTTATAATTTCATCAATAGATATGAGATTGGCCAGCTAATTTAACAAATTCCACGATTTCGTGATATCAAATTAGCATACAGCTAGTTCTCGACTTACGACCATTCGACTTTACGACCACAATCGCTAGCCATATTAAATTTCAGAATTATTTATCTCAGAAATTAT
>WUQG02459076.1:0-12474 GCA_011317285.2 Androctonus mauritanicus
ATTAATATAACTTTTACAATCGAAAATTAAATTATATCAACTGTAATTTTATATACAGTTGAACTCCCGAAACAATGGATTCCGGAAACAACGGACAAATTTTCAGATGGTCCGGATGTAATTTCGGCGTAGCGGACCGAAAATCCGGCCTAGTGATATAAAAATCTCAAAGATTTTGCAATTAAACTTGATGCTGGCTCAAGCAAAGATAAAAAAGGCATTATGCATAAGCGCAAACAAATGAAAGTGCCTAAAAGTAATAAGTTCATGTGTACTATGGTTTTATAGGGCGAAAAATAATACCTCGAAACAACGGAAATTCACATCAACGGAGCACTCTCCACCCAATTAGTCCGTTGTTTCGAAGCTCATCTGTATATATCAAACTTTAGAATTAAATATTAATATAAATAACATCGATCAACTTTTGATGAATGAATAAAACTAATAGCAATCTTTTCGAAATAAGAATATTATATAATTCTGAAAGCAAAATGAAAAACATGTCAAATTAAATCTTTCGTTTAAAACTGTTCCGAAAAGATTGCTATTAGTTTTATGTGCCATTTAATCTTATTTGAAAGAAAGTGTTTCTGATCAATTTTAAATTAAATATTAATTAAGATGAGTTTTGAATGTTTACAATGCTTTTGTTTAAGGACAACACAATCAACAAACTGATAGCGTAAATACAGTTGAGTCTCTGTAGTCCGGCATTCTACGAGCCACATGAAAATTTCACGTGGACGGCGCGTCCATTTGAAATTTTCATGTCGCAACTTGTCGATGTGCGCGAGAGAGAGAGAGAGAGAGACTGATATAAACAATTTAACAGGCGCTATTCGTTCGTTGCGCAGGCTTTATAGTCGGATTAATTTTTAAGCTTAGTACATTTTTTTTACTGTATCAATGTTTGTTGGTTATCTTTACATAATGTCACAAATTAGAAAATATGAAAGACGAAAATGATTGTGTTGAAAAGGCAGAAATAATTAAAAAACTTGACCAGGGAGTAAAAGTTTAGTGATTTGGTATCGTTTTATGGTATTGGACGAGCAACCACTTATGACATAAAAAAAAATCTGGATAAAATTGAGGAATTTGTTAAAGATTTGAACAGCAAGACCGGTGACAGGAAAGCCTTAGTGAACTAAACGTATTCGTTCGTGTAAATCTATTGTTTTTTTCATTGAACATCCAATAATCCGACAAATCTCTGGAATCCGACAAGCCTTGGTCACATATGTGTCGGATTAGAGAGATTCTAGTTTACTAGATAACAGAACTAACTGATAGCATAAGTATAAATACGAGAGCGCAATTTAGTTCAAGTGA
This sequence comes from Androctonus mauritanicus, assembly GCA_011317285.2. Lineage (NCBI taxonomy): Eukaryota > Metazoa > Arthropoda > Arachnida > Scorpiones > Buthidae > Androctonus > Androctonus mauritanicus. The sequence goes on from WUQG02459076.1 coordinate 1,336, forward strand.
TTAATAAAAAACGGTAAAGCTTATTGCCACTATTGACTTCTTTAGGCATATATTTTTAGTCATTTTGAAAAAAAAAAAAATATTATAGAGTAGGCCTATAGTTGTATATTACATACTTTTTGAATAGCCATTCTTTCGCAAGATTTCTCAAATAGGCTATTATACATTGCAAAACGTTTGAACTTTAAGGACTCATTTCTTATAAACCAAACTATATGCTTAATAATTTTAAAGGACTTATGTAGTAGTGTTACAAGACGGTGGCCATTCAAAGTATTAAAAGCTCAATATTCTTAAAACTACAGTAAACTCACGTTTTTACGAACTATTGAGTGGTCCTGAAAGTATTCCAGAAAACTAATGTTAATTAATGCCATTACCATTTACGAACTTTTTTAGAGATCCGTATGAAATCGTAAAATCGAGAATCCACTATATTTGTCCACAAAATTGATATTATATCATTACAAAATACATATTTAATAACACGAATATTAAGTAATTACATTGTTTATATGACCATCTTCAAAATAATTCAAAAACGAAATATTAAAAATGCTCAGATTTTATGTAATCTTTCATTTTACCAAAATTATATTGCCGCGATTCTCAACTAGTAGTACGCCTAGCATTGGTGGTAAGCGATGGACTTACAAGTGGTACTTGAAAGATAAACTATTTTCGAAAAATTATATTTAAATAATTTATTCGAATAATATGAAACTTATATAAAAAAAAGAAATTAAAACTATATCTTTACTATATCGATTACTGTCTTTGTCATCTCTTTGTCATAGACAAAAATGTCCAAACTTATTGCACTCTAGATCGTACGTAACTTTAGCGTCATACTGCGCAATAGTTTTTATGCTATCTTTATAAGTTACTTTGGAGTTTGTTTTAATGAGAATTGGTACGATTGCTACAGTATATGGCATGTACTATATAGCAGGGGTCGGCAATCTTTTCTGGACGGAGGGCCATTTTCAAAAAAAAATTTTTTTAGCGGGCAGCACAGTCAGGCTTTTTTATTTTTAAGCGGGCCGCACAGTGTTATTATAAACATCGGAGAACAAAAAAAATTCCGGAGATAGGGTAAATATTCCAATGCGAATCCTAGTCTCGCTTCTTTGTGAACATTTGTCAACCGATCGTTTATCGCTGGTCAATGGTGATAGCAGCTGAATTCTCTCAATCCATAAAAAATAATAATAAAAATACAATCAATAAATATATTTCGTAATATAATAAATAATAATAATATAATAAAAAATAAAAAAGCCTTCCTAATTTTTACTGAATCATATAAAAGTTATGCAATCTTTCATTTCTTTTCATTCTTGGTGGGCCGCACAAAAACTTGCAACGGGCCGCGCGTTGCCGAGCCTTGCTGTACAGTACATGCTATGCAATGCAAAAATTACTGCAGTGCAGCACAACGTAAAATTACTGCAATACTGCAGTACAGTACATGGCATGCAATGTTAAATTACAATTCAAGCTGTTTTTAATTCTTCATACAACCAGAAAAAGCGTTACAATCGCAATTTTTTTATCATGAAAAATGTATGTCATGCTTGCAACATGGAAGATTTTAAAAATTATACACTCGTAAATTTTCGGATTCTGAGAAATAACGATTTTAAAGAGATTGCAGATAAATCTATTAAATTTTAATGCCATTTTGCATTAGCTATTTATGTGAAAAGGGATGTTTTATTTAAAAAATTTAGAACAATATTAATACTTGAGCCTAATTTACCCTTAAAAATAAATAATATAGAACTTGATTATTGAAAATTAATATTATAGCCTTTAAAAAAAAGAAGAAAGAGTTGCAGGTGAGTATATCTTTCACCTTAATAGACAGAATTCTCGGAATTTTCAAAAAGGGAATTTCGGAATTTTCAAAGGTTTGGAGAATAGAACTTGATATTAAAAAATTGTTTTTTGCAAAACAAGCTCAAGGTTCTCATTAATTTTAATTGAAAAGTTTTTTATAATACTTTGATTGTTTTTTATATATATTTTTTATGTAACAATTTTGGAAACGCTAGTAATAATAACAGATATTTTGGTAATTATGTTTTGGTTACCAAAAAACTAAAATAAATATTTTTTATTTGCCTATTTTATTATCTTGATGCCAAAATTTTCTATAAATGGTGATAGTATGGAGAAATTTTGATATTCTTTGGGTAGTACGCGGAACCCAAAAGGTTGAGATCCATTTGCTATATTACTGTTAATTTTGAAACTTCGATTTGGGTCCATTTCAAGATGGCGACCATTAGAACTTTTAAAATATTCTGTCTATTAAGGTGAAAGATATACTCATCTGCAACTCTTTCTTCTTTTTTTTAAAGGCTATAATATTAATTTTGTAAAAAGTTTTATCATTTATTATTTACTGAAAACTCAAACTTTAGTATATATTATCTTATATGTAAACACGTTTGTTTAAATGTTTGAATTCATTCAGATCTTTGCAGAAAATTTATATTTCTGCAAATAATTTTAATTTTAATTTCTGCAAAGATGTTCAGATTCAGATGTTTTGAGAAAGAGTAACAAAAGAAAAATTGACTGAAAACGCATTTTACTTTCGGTTAGAAAAGGACTTTAGGCACGTCCCTAAGGGTTCATAAATTTATATTTCTGCAAAGAAATATAAATTTTCTTTGCAGAAATTAAAATTATCGATAATCTGTACATACTTTTGCATTATTTAAATTTTGTTAAAGAAAGATTATCGTATTTTTCGACTAGAAAACAAGCTAAAAAAATATTTCCTATTCTACATAATAAGAAAGCAATCACATTATTTTATCTATCAATAAATAGGAATTAATCCTTCTCAACTATCATTGAAAACTTTGCTTAAATCCTTTAAAATAATGGCAATTTCATCTCTTCTTTCAGTGAATAAAAGAAAACCTTACCTATTTTCCAGATACTAAAATAATATTTTTATAAACTAAAAGGATTATATAGGATTTTCTACAAAGTTACTTTATTCTGCGAAAGAAAATTGATTAAAAATCGAGACCTTGAATGTATGGTTACCAACATTTTACCTCGTTTACACAGTAAATAACGAATTTATTAGTTGGTAGATATACCCTCTGTAGGAAAGAAAAACATATTTTATAGCAGGAAAGTAATACTATTCAAATATTTTGCAGTTAAGCGTAATTCTATTTTGTAGATTTATGAAAAAATATATAAAAAATAATGTTTAAAAATTTAAATAAAGACTATTCAGATGTTTTGAGAAAGAGTAACAAAAGGAAAATTGACTGAAAACGTATTTTACTTTCGGTTAGAAAAGGGCTCTAGGCACATCCCTAAGGGTTGGTAAAATAAAATAAAAGATAAAAAAAAAGAAAAACGTTTATTCTGTAAGAATATCTGATTTTGACAGCTTGAAAACTTAACTTTTCTTATTTTTTTTTTAATTATAAAATGGCAAAATGATTAAACAATATTTCGATATTTTTCTACGAGAAGATTAAAAAATATTGAAATATTATTTAATTATTTTGCCACAGAAATAAAAAGTTTTAATGGGGAAAATTATTTTTATCCGGGATAAAGAATTAAGTCGTAATTCTTCTTAATTCCGTGTGATTTAATACTAAAAAATATATTATAAAGAAAATCGATTTAATTACTTCTCTGTAATAAAAAAAAAATTAAAATTATAAATAGAAATTTAAATATTAATTAAACTTAATTAGCAAATGGAATTAAAATCGAATGGCGAATTATTATTATTTTTTTTACTGCTTAAAGATTCTGTTATCATTAATCAGGCGGATTACGATATTTCGCGCAAAAAAAAAAATCGATACCGAACTTTCAATGCAAGCGCCACCTTTAACTTAGCCATTAAGAAGGAAACTTCGTGCCTTCTCTTCATTCAATCTACTAACTCCCCAAGATGAACGTCAGTTATCATCCCAACTACACAGATTTCGATTCTCTTTCTCCCGCTAGTTTCTATACTACTGCCGCTTTTCTCTTTCTGATATGGCTTTTGGGATGTATTAGTAATTTTCTAGCTATTCTGGTCATCGTTTCCGACCGATGTTTACGAACTCCGATGAACAGCATCCTATTGAATCTTAGTTTGAGTGACATCAGCATATCAGCTTTCGGAACACCTTTATCTTTTGTGGCTGCCGTCAGTCAAAAATGGCCTTTTGGAGATGTGATGTGTCGCGCTTATGGCTTTTTTATGACTCTAACAGGTGAGCAGTATATAATTTTTTTTTTATTTCTATCGAGATCTGACGGGTTTTTGTCCACTTAATGGTCATTACACGGATGGCAGACAGATAATCGAACTGTCGAGCCGTCATTAAGAGTAACGAGATTTTTTCTGATACTGTAACTTTTATTCGATTATTCGAGATTTATCGAAGCTACATTAAAGTAAACAACGCTTTATTTACTTGAGTTTTATACATATATGATAAATTAAAACTGTAGGAATGCTGAGAATATTTAGATAAAATAAAATTACACTTACACTTCTAAAGTAGTCATTTTTATCATTTTAACTTACAAGATGAATAAAAAATTGTTATTCATACTTCATGTTTCTCGATTAGAGCAAATAAAGTTCGATAAAGTTTACTCGAGATTTCTTCCAGCTAATTAATAAAATATTGAATCACTCGCGAAATTTATTTCGTGATAAATTACGTTGATATTCAGCAACAAGTATTAAAGAAAAAATTTAGAGAAAATGTCAAATTTCGACTGGCAACAATGAAATGCAATAGCTAGTATATAAAAAAAAGAGGCAAATTTCGAGTGATAATAATGAAATGCAACAACTAGTATATAAAAAAAGGGGCATATTTCGAGTGGTAACAATGAAATGCAACAACTAGTATATAAAAAAAGAGTCAAATTTCGAGTGATGATAATGAAATGCAACAACTAGTATATAAAAAAAAGAGGCAAATTTCGAGTGGTAACAATGAAATGCAACAACTAGTATATAAAAAAAGGAGCAAATTTCGAGTGGTAACAATGAAATGCAACAACTAGCACATAAAAAAGGAGCAAATTTCGAGTGAAAACAATAAAATGCAACAATTAATATATATGTATAAAACAAAAAAAGATTTGGAGTGACAACATCTAAACTTAGATTATTTATTCGCCTTTCTAGCATTGTATAATGCATTGGATAGATTGTTTTTGGCTTGATGTAGTTGATTGCAGAAATTTATCAATATTAAATATTTGTATCAACTTTTATATAAACTATTAAATTTTATTAAAATTACTAAAAACAAAATTTTACACATTATATAATAGTTAAAAGCTAGCTTGCTCTATGCAGATTTATGTAGTTAACTGAATACATTAATTAGAAGTTGTAAATAGTTTTCTAAACGTATTACTTACTATATAAAAGGTAAAATGATAAATAAATAATTTGAAATTTAATTACTACCAATTGAAATTTATTTATTTTTCCTCTGTGCTTTTAAAGACACGCTAACTAAATATCTGTTTACCTGCAAAATAACTTTACTCCAGTTGCACATATCATATATTAAGTTTTAAAGCGTATAAAGTTAAGGGAAAGCAAATGTTTTGTGTATTATTTATGAGTATAGATGACACGTGATACAACAAAACAAAATGGAATTATATAGAAGATCAAATCTTATTCTTTATAGTGAATAGGTAATGACAAGCACAGAATGTCACTCTGAAAACACTAAATGCTGTTTCTTTGACGAGAGAAAGCATAATTATGTGCTTTTACATAGTAATGCAAATTATGTATAGTTAAAAAAAATTATTATTTTTAACTGAACTTGTTTCTTTTTTTTCTTAAATTTTATTATTTTTTTATTTTTTACTAATTGACTGCTTTTATTTTATTGCAATCTATTTTAACTGATGCGTTTTCTTGCATTATTTTAACTGGTGTGACTTTTATTGCAATTTACTTGAACTGACGTATTTACCATTTAATCATTTGAATGTAGTTTTCGCAAAAAACATTTTTTACACTATATAAATCTATATATATTTTTTATCTCTATAAAAGAAATAATATTCTGAGAGTGACACTTACTACTAAAGAATTCTATTCAATCCCAGATATTTTCAGGAAGAGCCCGAATCCAATCCGTTAAACCACATTTTTCACCCCTCCCGTCGATCCTATTACAGCTTGCTAGCAGTCAGTAGTGAGCTTCTGAAGTGGTCAATAAGGACTGCCAATGTATTTTTCGTGAGATTCAATGGCATAATTAAAACCATTCTGATAGAAACGCGGAAATATTTTATTTTATTCAGTAAAAAAATAATTTTTATACATTTATTTTGTTTATTTTTCCAACCTCAAAATGTATCAAGAATCGTACATCACAGAGAAACAGATTTTAGCGGATCGTTCCTCATTTGTAAATCTATATATAACTTCCAATAATTAGTTTTAAGAGTTCGGTATGATAGGCGCATGATGATGATAAGCGATTCGTAATAAAACGGAATGATTTTTTTTGTCAACGGATGACGCCAGTTTCCATTCTGTCAGAACGCTAACTGACGGGGCAAAACAAACTCTTTCATAGGCTGCCCACCCCTGCGGAGGGGTCAGCCGGATTGTGGAAGGTGGGGATCGAATGGTCGGCCCCGAATCCCATGATAAATATTTTCAAGGGATAGGACTCGGGATTCGAACCCAGGTCTTCCAAAGTGGAAAGTGGAAGCGGTTCCACGCGGCCAATCCGGCAGACAAACGGAAAATTTTTAAAACTATCTAATTTTAAATTATTATTTGTCATCTACGGATGATATATTATTTCAAAGGCTTTTAGCTATATTTTTTTTTTTGCAAAGAGGAACTTGATATAATAACTTTTTCATCTGTTGCCTGTCTATTAAATATCTTATGAAGAAAGAATCACAAAGCATTTTAGGTTTATTCTTTCAACCAAGCTATCGATTTAAAATTCCTATATAGTGAAAATTTAAAACTGAAAATTTGATATATAATATCTGGCAGAAGACCGATGGCTTTTCACTTGTAAGATTTAGTGACACTTTTTATTTTTTCAAGGATTTTCGGGCATTTTCCATTGATTCTCGCCCTACTGATTTCTGTCGAAAGTATGGCCAGTCAGCGATGGATTCTTAACTTTTCCTATTGCCGCCGTGTACAGTCAGCGGCATTGAATATTTGTTAATCAAATCTCAAATTATTCGATTCGTACGGATGAATTAATCGTAAATCATAATGAACAATGCCTTCTAATAATCGAACTGACTGAAAAATACATGAAAACTTTTACTGATGATAAGTAACATTATAGCCAAGCAAAGAAAGCGTTTCAAATGTGTGTGGCATGCAACAATCTCAAACATACAGAATTTTTTTATCTTTAATTTCGAATGTCGCCATCTTGTAACAAGACAACAAGCAGGTTTCAAAATTAAGTAATGCATTGTTCTTGAGTTATTCTGTGAACAACATGACAAGACACCAGAATACAAAAGCAATTACGCGAAATAATTGCAAAATATTTTTTTTTTTTATATTTAATAATAATTAAATTTTGATAATAGATAATTTCCAGTGGGCGTAAAATATATATAAACAGAAAAATAAATTTCACATAAAATATTTTGTGGCTTAGGCTAATAAAATCGTGCACATAACTCAACTAAAAATAATAACATCAATTATTGCTTCGAGCCATAAAAACCATGTATAAAGTTCAGAAAGAATTAAAAATGACAGTCTGAGAAAAAATAAAATTGATCTTTTGTTAATTTAAAATTATTTTTATTGCAATAACAAATTGCCCACTTTTTCATTTATGAATGTTTACTTACAGTGTTCAGTCCAATTAACCTTAAAAAAATCTTTTCATAAAGATTTATCACATAAATTGTTAATAAATAAAAGTTTACAAGTTACTCAAGGAACTAGATATTGAAAAATATGTTATTGTTGTTATTTTAAAAGAAATATTTTAAAAAAATCACTTAAAATATCATTTATCATTATGTAAAAATGTTTAAAATTATTTAGTCTTTTTTTTCTGCACAAAGTTTTCTTGTTTATTTAGGATTTTTTATAGCAATTTCAAAAGTTAAAAAGTACAATAAGTTAAAAACAAATTAATGATCTTAACTATAAACTACTATACCTTATAATGATCTAAAAAAATAATAAAACACTGTTCAAGCTCAATTAACTTTTATCTTGTTGTAGGTTATACTGACAATTTTAAGAAAGTTTAATTTGAAGTTTAAACGATAACTGTTATTGTGGAAAGATATATAACGCTTTGTACACAATGCTAAACTGAAGCATAAAAAATATACAGTATAAAATAGCATAAAAAAATGGTTTCAAGAAGAATAAAGAAGAATCGAACGAGAAAAATGTATAATTTTCTTGTTCGATTCTTATCTTCTTTGTCAGCTTCTAAATTATGATAATTAAAGCTATTATCGTAATCATTATATTCAGCAACATTAAGAAGTATCGATCTTGGAAAATTTTCTTCGGCATCACGATATTAAACAATTAATTTCAATCGTATTTAATAATAAATCAATAAATAAATAAAAAAAGTTAATTGCGTGATTAATTTAAATCGATTATATTTTTAACAGAAATATTTTTCGAAATAAAAATTCGAGAAAATAAAATAAACACTTCATGAAAAAAAAACATTTCAATAAAATCAATGAGGAGAATCGAATTCCAAACGAGTTTTGGCAACACTAATTCAAAACTTTCCAATCAAGCGATCATTGGTTAAATTAAACCAAACATGTTTTTTTAATTGGTAGAAAGAAAAAAATTCGTTTTCAAGAGAACAACGTGTTGCCAGAATTACATTAATTTACATCATAAAAGTCAATTTAAAGTTTTAATTTGTTGAAACGTTAAACAGTCAAATTCTCTTTAATCTAATCGATTTATTCGTGAATGAATAAAATTACATTAAAATAAATGATGATATATTTAAGGATTTTTGAAATGAATCCATTATTTCTTTTAAAAAAACAATTAAAACATTGCATTTTATAGAATAAACAATCGATTAAAAAAAAAAAAAAATCGATAAAATATCGAATTTTAAGAACAACCAGCAAAATCGTTAAAAAAGTAGAAAACAAATCGTAATTATTTAATGTACTGTAACAGTTTAATTTAAAGTTAGTAAAACTTCATTAACTAAATCAGTTCGCATTGTCGTAACTTATATAAGAGAACTTTATCAATGCGAACAGTTATATTATTTAAATTTTCTCATCGTATATACTTCCAGAACATCGAATACAATTTTGCTATCAGTCTGAAGGTTGAAATTCATGTCAACAGATAAAAACCTCTCCCAGATGTATAATTAACTAAAATAGAATTAAATTTCTAGATGGGATGATTTACAAGAGCATGATCCGTTCTCGATATTACTCTACTTAACAACTATTCGTATCCATCCAATTGTTTCAAATTCAACGGCTAGTAAAATTTTGTATTTTAAAGTACTCGACACAGTCTCCATTATGATATATTAAATTCTGAAATCTTCTACATTTCAAACTTTTCTATCTGATTTTTAAGTGTTTTTTTTTTTTCATTTTAATAAAGAAAAATCTGTTATCGTGACATTTTGATAGTACTGTATTGCGAATTAAGTTTTCATGTGAATTTTTTATTAATTATCTTAATGAACATCTTGTTAAACCTTTAAAAGATCACTAAAAATGTTTTATTAATTTTTATTTTTAGCTGGCTTAGAATTCGTTTGTCTAATTAGAAATTAGTTATAGAATCTGTTCAAATAGAAATTTACAAACAAATAATTGAAACCGGTAAAATGAAATTCTTAGATCTAAGTAAAATAGAACAAAGTAAATCAAAATAAAATATTTGTACAAGTTAATTCTAAATAACAATACCAAGCAAAGCAGCGGCTTTAAGCAAATATAGCGGCTCTAATTGAAAGCAGTAGCTCCAGAAAGAAAGTGATCTGATGAATCTGAAAGTAACTGGACAAACTAAGAAAGTGTTTTTACTTTCTTGGTTTACTCAGTTACTTTCAGATCTCATCAGGAAAAATTTTATCAGGTACAGATGTACTTTTTTTGAATTGATAAACATATTAATTCCATAATTAAAGTTGTTAATTATTTGATTGTTATCTGTTGATAGCAATTAAATGGAGAATGTGATCATTATTAGAAACGTAACTATGACTTTAATAAATCTAATTAATTTTAATTAAATCCAATTAAACTATTTCTTAAAAGTGGAAGATTTGCTAACTTAATTATAAACAGAGTTAAATAATTAATTTTTTGTTTTTCATTTTTCATTAGATCATTATCGTAATTTCTATATTATTCATTATTTAAGAACTTTCTATTTATTCTGATGCTGATGTTCGTGTATCTTCGTGCATGAAATTCGCTATTTTTCTTGTTAAATTTTTCAATCACGAAAGTGCCGACACGTTGCGGGAGGAAGCGCAGTTTTCGAAGCTAGAATGAAAAAATAAACACAAAAAATAAAATTTTTGACATTTTGATGTATGGCATCAAGATAAACTTCGCTTAAAGATCAAAGGCACATATCAATAAACGTAACTGGCGATACACTCGACAATTTAGTTCAGAATTCGAGAATTACATATGTAAAATACGAGCAATTTTTTCCAGGATTTCTTTGTATATTAAATAATTTTCGGTTTTGTTTAGAAATATTGATTTCGCATGGATATATGGATAGAATTTTTATGCATAAATCGTATTGCCGAAACCAGCTTAAACAATAAAAACTTTGATTGGGTATCTAATCCTTTAGAATGGTAATTTCCATAAAAAAAAAGCGCTAGTTTCATCGCAACAACTGAAGAAAATGTTTTATTTTATTTTTTTATAAAATTAATGTTTTCTTACAATTATTCGCATATAAATACTGAATGATAGTTATAAATTTACCCTGATTTACTTCATCCTGATGAGTCCCAGTTTTCCTTGTTAAAAAGAAATTATATTAGGCCACATGAGGAGCTTATTTTCAAAACGCGTTATTTCCATTTTTTGCAATTTTACAGGAAACGAAAAAAACTGTGAGGAAAG
>WUQG02459087.1:0-12474 GCA_011317285.2 Androctonus mauritanicus
TAAAAAAAGTAATAAATAAAAGTGAAAAAAACCTTAAAAAGTAATATTATATCACAAATCGTGAAAGCCTCGCGGGCTGCACAAAATGGCTTGGCAGGCTGCCTTTTGGACATCCCTGATCTATAACCACAGAAAAATAGTGAATTAGTATAAAAAACATATTATAGAAGATAAATAAAGAAGGAAAATTTCACTGATATAATAATAAATAAATACTTTAAAAAAATATATAAAAGAAAATTTTTTCTCTTAACATACTTTCAAAATTTTATATAAAATAAATTCATCAATTAATATATCAAGAATAGGATAAGTTCCATGAAAACATGTTCATTACCTGATGAATCAGAGAGTAAAAAATCAGCAATAAAACTCCAAAAAAGAAAAATAATTTTAAAATATATTTAAGAGATTGGATAACTAAACTTATCTTGACAAATTTTTTCAATTTTCATAAATTTTTTACATTTGAATATTTGAAAATTTACTTATTTTATGTAATTAAATACAATTTTTAATATATATTTATTATATTATTATTTAAATATATTATGAGCTATATTTCCAGGTATATTTAATGAAAAATGTACTTCGTATTCCTGAGCATGTAATTTTACCAGAAGATTCTGTCCACAAAAATTCACATTCTGTTGAAGAACATAAGCATCTATCTCAAGAAATTGATAATTTGAAAGAAAAAATAATTGAGGTAAAAATTTAAAAATTCTCTTATTTTTTTCATAAAAAAATATTAAAAATTCATTTTTTTAGACACAACGAAGGAAAGCACTTTTAAAACAAGAATTAGAAGATCAAAAAATTATAAAAGAAAAACTTGTGGAATTTTCTAATTATTTAGATAGAATGAGAGAAATTGCTAAATCTAATGATAGTAAATATAATTTTATTTTTATAATTTATTGATAAACATTAGGTTCTGAAATTAATATTTGGTAATAATCAGTATGCATCTTTTTTTTTAATACAAATATATTAATTTATTTAGTAGATAATTTGAAAGATTCATATATTAATGGAATTAACAAAGCAGAAGAACTTGCAACTGCTGTGGTCTCACTGGAAGAAGCAGATATGATTGGAATTTTAAAAAATATTGCTTGATCTATCAAAAGATCTTCATAAGATGAATTCTTTATTTTTAATTAATTGAATAAACAGATATATAGGCTGATATGATGATAATCTATTAGTACATTATTTGTAGCTTAAAGCATAAAATATATCATTTAAAGCAAATAATCACTATGGGTCAAGTAGAGATATGCTAATATATTATAGTAATATTTGCGATTACATTAATGACTTTTGTTTTAAAATAATGTAATTAATAATAGATCATATCTTGTAATCTTGTAGAAATATTCTATATTTTGTATAAACCATTGTTCAGTCTTTTGTATAATTTATTTTTTATAATAAAATATTCTTAAATATAAAACTTGAACTTCTTTTATACACACAAAACAGCTTACGACTGTACCAATAAAATATAAAATTTAAAAAAACGCTTTGGTGATACGAACCCATCTTCACTTACTTTATATAATAAACAATAAAATATAACTACAATACTAAAACTACACTAGATTATATACAATTATAAGATATGTTTCTTCTAATACACAGTATACATCGTTTATGACTATATAGTGTAGATTACTAGGTAACCCGACTGTGTTATATGTTACATATCATTCACATGATATATATATTTTTTTCTCGGTATCATTTGGAAAGGGGGCCGCCCACAATATGTGGCTGGTCATCTCAAGCTTTGTTAATTTAAATGATTTGAAGACTATAATTAATAATAATAGTTCTTAATTTCAATTACAATAGGTTCGAATAGTACAATCGATTATAATGAATTTCAAGTCCATAATAACATATTATCCATAATTCATCGAGAGGGGAAACTATAAGCCTACTAAGTTCATGATCAGGTCTATGGTGCTATTAATATTTTTATTTGTATCTTTTTAGTTTTTCTTGATATCGGCTGTGTTTTTCTAGCTTGAATTTGGATGCGAAAAATTTTTCTACTGTTAGTCTCACTTGTCAGTTCTAATTTTGGTTTATGAGTTTTAATGTATCCGAAGATCCTTGGGACGCGCAATATGTTGGTATTGTATTCTTGATATATACTGGAGCGTTCTGGTTTTTGCATGTCTGTACTATTTTTCTGACTATCTTGTCTATTGAATCTGTAGCCGAGGATATATATGCAATTTTGATGACATTCAATATGTTTTGAAATAAATATAACATTCTTGCTTTTATCCGCTCTTATAGCTACATGCTTTTTAGAGTTGTCGCTAAACGCCCCTAAAGCTCTTCGGATATATCCAAAGAGCGCACAAACTAGAATTAGAATTCGAATCAATAATTTAAAATTTCTTGTACCTAGGTTTAAGTTAGAGAAACGGATAGCCGAAAAATATGAAGAAAAATTAAAAGGATTAATCTACACTGATATAGTATTTCATTATACATATTCTTTAATTTCCAAATAAATCATCTAACAAATAATATAAATTTCTTAGAACTATATATGCGTCTTACATTTTATAACAAATGCATATCCAAATGATATATTGCAATGTTTATTTTTCCAACAATTGAGAGTAAATATTTTATATTGTATAAAAAGTTTAGTTATAAAAATATAAAATGCTAAACAATTTTACAGTGTGACGTCACAATTAGTCTAACTTCCTCTCTCCGCTATGTCATTTATCGTAATAATCTATTATACCTTCCCTCTTTTTTTTTTTTTGCATATTTTACGCCCCTTTCCAATCAGAGCGATTGCTAAGGGATGGGGCCAGTTCCAGCCATGGGCTGCACCCATACCCGTGGAGGGGGCCGGATGGTGAAGGACGAGGATCGCCGGGCCGGGCCCAGCCCCCAAAAAAACTTTTCAGGAGTTACCAGACCCGGGTCCTCCTGCTTGGCACGCCGAAACAGCGTTACCACTCGGCCATCCGGCCAGTAAATTACCATTTGACTTTTATATAATCTACACCTGATTATTATCTGTATTTTCCACATTGGAAGAATAAAATAATATAAAAAATAAAATTTATAATTATTATTAATATCTGAAGAGGTGTGAACATCATTGGGTTTGAATATGCAATAAATACTATTTGTAGAAATGTAATAGAAGAGTATTGTAATCAGAGAGATAAGATTCCTTGGAAATATTTGTCACGTGGTCCGGGCCCGGCCCCTCGATCCCCGTTCTCCACATTCCAGTTGATTCCTCCTCAGGGATGGAAGATTGTGGAAGAGCTTGCTTTGCCCCGCCACTTACTGGTTAGTATTTTATCTGACAGCGAGTGTAAAGTGTCGCCATCTGTTACCAAAAAAGCTATTTAATATTATCAAATAAAATTCTTAAATTTGCATTAATTATCATTTTATTATTTTTGATATCTTTAATAAAAAAATACATACGATATATGGAAAATAATTCGTAATCTCTATTTCGTCAAATTATATATTAAAATGATTGGCAACACTAATCTCTTTATACCCGTTTATGGAATAGTGTGCGTGCTTTTCGAAGTAAGTCGATTAATGATTTTGGTGTTTATCATGAATTAAAACTAATTTTAAATATATTACATTATTAAAATAGGATAGAATTTCGTAATAGTCTAGTTTGAGTGTTGTCATTCGATCGTTAGTTTCATCATCGTATTTATATTGATTTCATTCGGCGATTAGATTTTACATTACACTTTTACTTTTGAGTACTACCAATTGTAGAATTCTACTTTGATTGCCTCGCATTTTCGCGGCACTATGTGCACATATTAAAATCAATGTTAATATGCACTCACATGTATATTAGCATTACCTTATCAAGCAACAGGCATTAAGGCGCGTTATAATGTGATTTATTATTATTAGACACTTCGCAATAGGTCATACGAGAATCTTACCCAAATTAATGAATTATAAATATAATTAAAACTTTCTTTATTCTATATATTACTGCTTATAGCTTTTACTGATTCTGTTGAGTGAAATATTTAATTGTGATCGAAGATAGGATTACTCAAGCAGTAATAAATGAAAAACAGTTAAAACCCGTTCAATATACTGAGTATTTGCATTTAACATAGGAACATATAAACACTTATGAGAAACGTCAACATCCGAAATCTCTATCATTTCCAAAATATACTTTATTATAGACTACTAGAGAAAATTTGATTTATTAGAGATTTAAAGATTTGTCGTCATCAATGTTTTAATAAAAATCCAGTGGCAGCTCATATGCATTTAAACTTAAAATAAACTTTAATATTTAATTTATTTCAGTTAAGTCTCTGAACCTAAATTTAATTAGGTTCAGAGATTTAATTGAAGACCTTAGATACTTAATTGAGAAGTCAATGCTTGAAAAACAAGTATAGCCGTTGATTGGTAAAATCATAGAATAAAATACAAAATTGGCTTTTTTTTTTTTTAATATTTTTGTAGAAGAGGACACACAAATATTTTAAAATTTCACAGATGTTTTATTTATACTCTGTATATATCAATATAAATAAATATGTGTAAATATTTTTATGACAGGTTTCTTTTGAGAAAATAAATCAAGAAATATTTATATAAACATTTATCTGAAAGAAGCTCTTTATTAATTAGAAATTTTGTATTTCTGAAAGTGTTCATAGAATACCTCTGCAACATCAGATTATACTTAATTTTATATTGTGATAAATTGATTTGTAATTGTATTAACTATTGATATTGTTTATCAATATCTCTGAAACCTTTGCAACTGTGTTAACTTGTATGCAGTATGTGCCGTCTATTGCTTATACAGGTAGTCCTTAATTTATGATAGGGTTTGATTCAAACTCTAAAGTTGTAAGTCAAAGCAATCAGAAGTCAGAAATGCCCAAATTTTATAGATTGTCATTATCAATATTTATTATTATAATCCACTTTATTGTACTATACTTAAGGAACACAAAAACAAATACAAGAACCAGACAAAAAAGATTGTGTTCCATTATCAGACTTTTGTGCATGGATTCATCCACATATGAATTGCATTGACCAATCACAGAATTTACAGATTAAATTATTGTCATAAATACTGGTATTTAGAATGTGTTGTAGTAGTATTTTATTAACATTTTCAGAAATACTAAACTATTAGTTATTCAATAAGGAAAAGGCTCAATTTAAATTAATATTTTTGTTATAAAAATTATATAATATTGAAGTTAATTTTAATCAATTATATATAAAAAAACTTTAATAAATTTATTTTTTTAAATGATAAAATCTATTTAGATTAAAGAAAAATGGAAGGTAGTTCAAAAGAAACACAAGGAAAACAACTGATGATTTATATATGTGGAGGTAAATATTTTCATATAATATTGCCATTCTGTGAATTAAAATTTTTCCAAAAAGATTTCATTAATTTTTAATTTATATATATTTAGTTTCGATTTCATAATATAGAATATTTAGAAAATTTTAAAAACTTTTTAAATATGCATATTCTGATAACACATAACAAATTACTTTGTACATCTTTAAATTTCATGCATATCTAGAAGTTATATAATTTTTTACATAAGTATATCAACTGCCAATCTAATCTAATTTGGGCAAATAAGTTTGTGAATATTCGGAAGCATATCGAAGATTTGAAAGGTCATTGATTATCGCAGAATGAAGAATTTGAATGCACAATATTAGAATCATGGAATAACATGCCAGATAATTTTTCTTCTATCAAAAAATTAGCAATCTCATCATTAACAATTTTCTCTTCCACTTACTTTTACAAAAGTCTTTTTTCCATACTAAATCATGTGCATTTAAAGACAAGGAACACATTAATAGAGGAAAATTTGACAGCATGTATTTCTCTGCAATCAACAACATATCAGCCTGACATAAAAAACTCTTTCAAATAATAAGAAACAAAAGGTTTCTAACAAGAAGTTAAATTAGTAATTTTTTCTTTCTATAGCTATATTATTAATTTTTATATTTTTATTTTGTATTTCTTTATATTGAATAAATATTATTACAACTTGTCTAAATATTATACATTGTATTTATATTTGGTTAATTTTATTATATGTAATTATCCATATATCCTATATATAGGAAATGGCATGGGGAAAAAGGCCATAATAAATTTCACCATATTTTGGCATAGATCAAATTCAGTTTGCCATCCCTGTATTAGTCCAAGCAGTAAAAATGCTAGAAAGATTACCAACTTGAACCTACAATGTATTAGACGGCATATTAATATATAAACAGCATATATTGTGAAATTTCATCAGTTGTATTATTTTTATAGGATTATATCCTTTATCATATGAAGAGGAAAATTTGCAGATAATATCTCCAAATGAGAAACATATTTGATATCACAAAATTAGACAAGGTTGAGCTTACTGCCATAGCAGAGTTGAAATAGACTAATGCTTGAACACTATTAGTCCATCTGAACTATGTTAAAACTATTTTGTCATCAGCATATTTTTCATTGTGGTTCTATATAAATGGGAACTGGATTAAACATATATATTTTTAAAATTAGCATAAACAAAAATTAAGATAAAATAAAATTACATAAAAATTAACTTCTCTATGTTTTACTGCCATATATTTCAGCAAAAAAGTATTCATTTTATGCATACATATATTCATATGTGATCATAAAAATATATTTAATTTTTTGTTTAATGAGTTGTTTTATATTTAGAATGTCATCAAGAGAATGAAATTAAACCTAGAGATCCAATTCGATGCAGAGAATGTGGATATAGAATAATGTACAAGAAACGTACAAAAAGATGTATCCTTTACTTTTTAGTTTGTATAATTTAGGCAGTGTTTATGTTTGTCTTTTTGTTATAAAAATTAAGAAATTTATTGAAATTAAGATTATAGTAAAGCATCAGTTATATAAACTAATTGAGATAAGGCTAGTTTGAGATAATCAAACAATATATGTAAATATCCAGTTTATATAAAAAAAAGTATGTTTGGATATATTTAAATTATTGTATGCAAAGTTATTGCTACTATATTTTTAAAGTACAAAATATTGTAAATTTAGAAAATTGTAAATAATAATCAAAAATTACATAGTTAAAAGCCAACTTCTGATTTTTAACTTCCGTGTACACAAATTATGACTATTTCTGTGCTATGCTGCATATGTATTCAAATAAATAACAGAAAAGAATGTATTAAGCATTAAAATAATGCTCTCAGTATCAACAATGCATTTAAAGTAAACTACAGATTTTTTGGCAACAATGGTTTAGTTAGTTGGCTTGTTTAGATAATCAATATTTTATGTAATACAATAAGATGTCATGTTCTAACATCTTTTTTTCATTCAGCCCTAAGGGCACCAGGTTTTTTTCTAAAACATTAAATGACATATCATTTTAAAGATTTTTATACTCATTTTAAAAATATACTGTTTTTACATGTTATACTTTAATAAGTTATTGACAGAATCGATATTCTTTAAAAACTGCCATAGAAAATAATTACTCAGCCATTGAAATTCTACTAAAACAATTATTTTTATCAATTTTAAAATATGGTAATTTGTGGCTGTTCACTGAAGATTTTCTCTATTATTTTCTTTTCTTCATCTATCAGTTTCTATTATTGCAGATTGGTTAAAAATGTCCATCATTGATAATAAAGAAAATGCCAAATCATTGTAAGTGATCTTATCCCCAATGCATTATTTGACTTATGAAATGTTAGTTCAATATTTGAAGTTTGAAATATGTATCTTGAACTTTAAAACATTGTTTTAATTTCAAAACATATATTTTCAGGTGAGGACTGATTAGAAGTTTATGCATAGGCAGTAGTATTCAGTTCTGTAATTATCTGTTTTATATTTTAATTTAATAACATGAAATAAGTAACATTATTTATGAAAAAATTCAGCAAACATCATTTGTATTTTATCTTGCATATTTTCAAATCAATACTGTTTTCAATGATATGCATATATGCTGAATTTTATATTTAATTTTCTGTTTAGTGAATTATTTTTATAATGTCATCAAGAGAATGAAATTATGCCTAGAGATCCAATTTGATGACGAATATTGTTTGGTGCAAGATGGTACTCTTGACTATATAAAAACATTGTTGATCAAAGGATTTATATGCTTTAACATTTCAAAAATATGGACTGACTCAAATTCTCAAAAGGAGTTTCTAATATTGTTATCTATGAACAAGTGTTAAATTTTAAAAAAATACCAAATATTTTCACTAATTATATAAATCAAATTCATTAATTGTGATAAATTTAATTAATATTACAATATACCAATTTTAGGATTATTATAGTGAGTTATAAAATACTACAAAGATTCCTGATATTGGTTTTTCCTAAGTTTTTCCATAAATATTATATGGAAAAACTCAGGAAAAAGTTCCTGAGTTTTTATGGAAAACTCGAACTTTTTTCCTGAGTTTTTCCTTTTTTCTGTGTAAATGCCTTTACACACAAATGCCTTTTTTGTGTGTAAATCCTCTAGCAACAAACATATTATGGGCTGCTGAAGAGCCCAGAATGTGTAATTATTTAAATTAAAATAAAGTGCTTTACTGAAAATTTTCCTATAATTTTTTCATCTGTCAGTTATTGAAAGTAAACTACTTATGCCAATTATTGTTGATAAAGGAAATCATAAAAATAGTGGCTAATGCAGATATGAATATTCCTATAATTAGCACATTTTTAATTGTATGTAATGCATTATCCAATAGTTTGATGATTTTTTTTATTAATGATGATTGACACACATAATCTCCTTTCAATAATTGAAACAGATGGATGAAATAAAAATGTTAGGGAATCTTCAATAAACTATTTAAATCTACTGAAATAGTTATTTTTATCTGATTTATATTGCAGTTTTTATAGAATATTGATATTGTACAAATGCTATTTATGAGCAAAGCACATACATAGGACATTTTTGAAATAAACACAAGAAAATCCTTTAAAATGATGTGTTAGTTAATGTTGCAGGACAAACCAGCAATTGCACCATCTAGATTCTTATAAAGAAATCCAGTGGAAATAAAAAAAAAAATAGTATAAGGATCACACTCATATTACTGAACAATGTTTTTTATCAAAATTCTAAAAATTTCTTTTAATTTTGAAATAAGTAAAAGTACACACATCCATAATCTATATTTCATAAGTAATAGAGATGATCAAAATACTTTGATTCTTCCTATTTTATATAATAAATGATAATTATCAAGTAATTTATTATTTTATTTACTCAGTTGCAAGTCATTCTTGTTTTAAATTTTTATTTCTCCCAACAATGCTTAGTGACTTAATATCATTCATATGAGATCAATATAGCAGATAGTATTTCTTATCAGCCTGTCACATATGACATACCATATTTACTTATAAAACTTTAGCTTTTTTGCACTATTTTTGATATCTTGAAGATGAAGGAGAAAATTATAAAAACTTTGCTATAAATCTTGACTAATATTAACCAAAATATAAGGCAAAAAATTTATAGTAAAAAGTAGAAATTTCTCTCAAATTAAAATTTTGAAATGAAATTCAAATTATACAGGATTATTCTGTAGCAGAAGCTAAAAATATGATATTTTGGAATGTGGTTCTAACACATTATGGACTCGTATATTTATTATTCATATTTCCCCCAACCCGTTTTAATTTTCCAATTATAAAGTGCAATTTTTAATTCTAACTAGTATTTATAAAAATGATTTATTACAGAAAGTTTTCGACTTACTAAGATTCATATTTACAACAATGATGTAATCAATAAATTCTGTGATTGGTCAATGCAATTCACATATGTCCAGGTTCATGAATAATGGTCTGATATATGGAAAACAGCCTTTTGTGTCTGGTTCTTGTATTTTTGTGTTTAAGTTCATTGTGATGAAATGGAGTGTAATAATAAATATTGATAGTAGGCAATCTATAAATTTTGGGCATTTCTGATCTACGTCTGCTCTGACTTATGACGGCTCATGAGTCAAAGATTACCTATCATTATTAAATATTTTAAATGCTAAAAATCTTAATTTTTCTTTTTTTAATATTTTATATAAATCAACGATCAGCTTACAATTGAGTAAATACAAAATATAATTTATTTTGCTGATATTATATTTTAATACATATAATTAAAATATTTTAAATTTTCTTTAACTGATTTTAGTAATTGTATTTGATGCAAGATGAAATCATGTAAAACAACTATCATATTTTTTATGAATTAATTTATGTTCATAGTTCTGAATGCTTTGATAAAAATAAAGTTACAGTTTTTACTTTGTTAGTGTTACTGTAATATATTAAAAGATAAAAGGATATTGAGTTAAATGTAAATACCAAATTTTTAAATTCTCATTAGTTAAGAAAATGTGATAATTTGAGTTGTTTTCTTATCAGCAATTATGTTTGAGTCTGTTATTATCAATTTACTATTTTTTATCATTATTAAAATTTCTAAAAAAATTCTTCAATATTTTTTTGCTTGTTTTGTTTTCGATATTAAATTATATAGTGTCCAAATCTTTATTTCACTTATTCTTTTTATCAGATTTCTCTAATGAAAATTTATACCATATTTGAATTGAATTATCCGAACATTAAATCAAAATTCACATTATATTTACAAATTAAATCTGTTTTGTACATGAGAAATTTTGTTTATTGTTAGTTTAGTCTAAATTTGTTAGAAATATTTTCATATATATTAATTTGGGTTTTAAATTTAATATATATTTCATCAAACTAGTACAAATAACTCTTTCTTTACACAGAAATATATTTAGATTTTTGTACAAGACTTCATCAGTTATAGCAGTTATCAGTTCTTAAACTTTTTCACATGGCAGCAGCTTTTACCCAAGCGAATATTTTTATGACCCTGCGTGTAGAGATATAAAATAGGAGTACAAATTAAAATAATTTGCTGATAATAAATCATAAAGAAAATTTATTCAAAAACAATTCTTTGATATACATATGAATATAATTTACCATGTATTAAAGGCAAAGCCCAAATATTCATATTAACGAGCTGGATGCAAATTAAAAATTTTGCTAAAATTTCTGCTACCCCCAAATTTAGTTACGTGACCCTATATGGGGTTGCAACCCACATTTTGAGAAGCTATGAGTTATAGAGTTATTTTATATACCTGATGAAGGATTCCAGAGAAAATAAAAAAAAACTTTTATTTAGTAGAATAAACTATTATCTTTACAAATTTGGTACAGGTAACACTCAATTTATGCAAGGGTTCCATCATATTAGTTCGTAATTCAAAACTTTGTAATTTCAGTCTCTGAAAGTTTCCATCCACCTCTCATTGACACATAATCATTGGTTCCTCTTGTTCTATTTATAGAAACTTCTAGAAACACACAGAAATCCATGTAAACCATGTAACAAAATCTTTATAGATTTTATTAGTTACACATTTAAGTATTTTTTTTTGTTAGGTACAAATTTCATGAATGGAGGGTTGCTTATATTTGTCTCTAAGTTTTAGTTTAAGTTTTTTATGAGTTTTGTTATCCATAAGAAATGTGCCTCCCTGTTAAATTAGATTGACTGTAAATAGTTCCTTGTAGGCAGCAAATATCTGAAGTAGAAACATAGTTTGGATGATAAAACTCATTGAAAATGAGATTCATGAAAATATAATGAATGTGACAATAATGGATTTCTAATAGAGAAACAAATGATTCTTACAAGTTAGTAAAATTTTGAAATTTTCTGAAAATTATATTTTGAACTAATTATTGTTTGAATTCTGAATATTCGGTTCATATATGATATAAATCTCCATTAGAAAAACTTGATATAGAGAATAATAAAATCTGGATATATTGATCTTAGGTATCTTGCATTTATGAAAAGAGACATCATTTTATTGAATATATCATTTATCATTTTATTAAATATATAATTATTTTTATAATTTAGTTCATCAGTCTGGATTAAAATATGGTAAATTACTAGGAGAAAGGCAGAATTCTTTTTACATCTCTTACAACATAGTCAGACGACGGGTGATTTTATCATCCATCTATAGGGGAAACACTGTGTAATGAGATATTGTTGCTAATTTTCGTAATTTTTCGGCCAGGTGATGTTAATTAGTGAAATTATAATTTCACCGTAACCGTAAACAACAAAACCAACGTCAAGGTCTCACCTACTTTGTGGTCTTTTTGATTTCCCAGAAAGCCCATAATGGAATGGCAGAATTTCCATTATGAGTAAAACTGGACGGCTCATGGTAGCCGCCCCCCTTCGCGCCCTGTACGAAGATGGGAACCGAAACGTAGCGCTTTCGAAACACCACCTCTTCCCTACCATCCCGAAGAGGTGAACT
>WUQG02459098.1:0-12473 GCA_011317285.2 Androctonus mauritanicus
CTTACATCATTTTAATCGCCTGAATGTCCTCTACATCGTAGTGTAGTTTTTTTGAAGGAGATAGTGAACACCCTGTAGATTCATGTCTCCTTTACAGATGATTTTAAAATACCAGTCAGGATTCTATTCATTTCAAATAAATTACATCTCGGAAATCCAATTGTATTTATAAGAAAGCACTGAAAGATTTAAAATTAGAGCTATAAATTCTACGATGATCATGTTTTATAATCAATAAATATTAAAGTACTTCTCTGACTGATATGCTAATAAACGATAAGAACGGAATGAAATACAGCTAATCTCAAAAGTTAATTAATTAAACACAAAATTTTCTTGGTGGATTGATTTGAGTACTTGAATTATTGTTGTAATTTCGACTGTAACCCTACATAAATCCATCTCTAAATAAACAAATACAGTACTGCATATTTCATGAATTTCTTCGAAGAAACAAAGTAAAATATCTCTCTTAAACTAAACAGATACAACTTCTGTTTTCATAAAACTTATAAGTCTACTTTGTTATCTATGCTAATAGTGTAATCAATCATGCGTGATATCATCCTAGTCTCGAATTACACGCTTTCACAGACTCTTATCTCATTATATTATACTATATATGGTTGACCGCATCTACAAGTTGTTAATCTGTTGATCTTAGGTTTATTTCATAAAGCATACTGTAGCAAATCGAAGCAGAGTAAACATTTTACTAATGATTGGATTATTAAATCGAATGTCGAATCGTTAGCTGAAATGATATGCTAATAAAAGATTTATTAGTCATTTATTAACATATTTGTTCAGAGAAATCAATTTATTGCCATATCAGTTGTTGTTATACAAATTTAATAGTTAATAACAACAGAAAAGTAAGATTTAGATATTAGTATGTAACTGATTATAAAGCACGCTAAATAATAAAGTAGGAAGCTTTTTAACGTGTAAGAAACGAAAAAAAAGTTCATTAAATGAATGCAATAACATTCGTATCGAGTACAGTATGTTAGAAATTTCAAACAATCGCTATCTTGTAACCAAAAATTACAAAATCTTCAAAATAAAGAAATAATTGCCTGAAATTTGAAGGCTCCACAAAGTATTTTGTTGAGATATTAGCAATTATATACGATCACTTTTGTAAAGTATAGTAATATCCGGAGTTATGTCATAGGTAGGACTGGGAAAACATAATTTAAGTCGGAGTGCCTACTACAGATTCTAAAATCTAATTTCAGGTATCTATGTATTAGGTTCTTGACTGGCTCTTTTTGTTGTTTTCTTGGTAATCTAAGAAAACAACAAATTATAAAAGTTTATAATATGTAATTGCAATTAAAGATTCTTAATCAAGAAATCAGCAAGTGAAATATGTACAGTACATACATATATACAGTATATAATTATTAAACAAAAAGTGGGCGAGGGGCCAGGATCAGAAGTTATTTATCTCCGAATTTACGTAATAGTCAGGTTATTACTATATTGCATATTTAAAATACTTTTAAATGGCTATGATGTTTTTCATGTACAACAAATAATTTTAGAGATATTCAGCGCATACGTTTGTTTATTTGTTGTAATAATATACGTATACATAAAAATTCAATCATAAATTATTTTCTTTAAATTCAAAATTTTAAAAATTTATCTACAGAATGATTAGAAAATTTTAATATAGATATTAATTTTTACAAATACAGTATTATATTGATAATTAATTCTCTACATTTTTTTGGACGACTAAGGGTACTATAGTTTTGTTTTCTTTAAATCCTAAACTATGCTTTGGATAAAATCAATGCTATTCAATGGCATTATAATGGATCGCGTTCTAACGGAGTGGATCAATATTCATTAATATACAATATTTGATTATTTTCCCCATGGCCGGACACGAATTCAAATGACAAAATTTGCTGGGCAAAACCGCAATGGACAAAAAGTCATTCGGGCAAAGGTCCATGTATAAAAAACACACGTGTAAGGGACATGTATAAAAAACACACGTGTAACGTGAGTTGGACGTGATGTCTTTCCTCACCTCCAGATTTTGTTTTATTCTGATAAAGAAAAACGGAGAAGAGAATTTGGAGAGGCGTGGGAAACGTATAAAAAAATGACACGCGATAATATATCGTATTGTCCAACTCGTGGATTCTTGTCCCCAACGCAAATAAATTACGTATATTGTAGCCTAAACACAGGTGTAAGGCATAGATACCAATGTCGAGTAAACACAGATGTCGGATGAAATAAGTGTCTAAAAGAATGTCGTGTTGGTATTCATCATAGGTGGGAGGTTAAGGCATTTGAGATGGTATAAAACGGTGCGTGAGAACAACGAAGCGGGGGAGTCGAAAAGATAGTGACCCGCAGAGAGGCCAGAACAGAAGGTCCGGAAAAAGCCGTCGAGGAAAGAACCTGCGGTATCTCCGCCGTCGCTTACGTCTCCCGCCACCTTCGTCCCGGTACTACTACAACGGCTACTCAACTTCCGGCCCAAGAAATCTCTTTTGGTTGAACATTAAAGATCCTTCCTACGTTAAAGTTTGGCAGCCTCCACCCAAGCAAAAATCGTCGAAAGGGACAAGTAGAAGATCCAGCTACTGTGCCCCGGAACTGTTACAGCGAGAACTAACTCGTTCGAACGGACTAATTAGGCCTGAATTTATACGTCAACAGGTATTTCCTCTTGATAATTGTCGGTCGTATTTTTGTTTAACTGTACTGTAAAATTCTCTTTCTCCAATAAAGGAAGTTGTTTGTTGTTACAGACGTAGTCTCTGTGTTCGTCGTTGTCTCAGTCTCATTACTTGTCCTTACTCACCCCATAGACCGCAGGTAGGCCATAAGCCTGTTTTATATCGTCCGAGACCTCACTCACAGGCCTTGTGTCTTCTTTGGTACTGTTACTTATTTTCTTTAAACACATAGTACTTGGTTATTACATAAATATCATATTGAATCGATAGCTAATATAACTTACGATAAAAAACAGCACTTATTCGACGTTATACATTATATTTTCAGTTTTGAAAAATATTAACGTTTCAGTTCTTATATAACATTGTTCCAACTATTAATTATGGTATTTAGTATACTCCTGTATTATTCTATTCCACAACCAATTTCGAATAAGATAATCATTGAATATAATAAATCTGTCAAACTACTAATTACGCAAAATTATCCATTAAATAATTTTCAAAAACGCTTTGATATTAATAATATATCTGAAATGCAGTATATTATTGCTCCAAGGATCTCTTATATGTAAGAATATATCAATACAAGTTTTGCTTTTATCCTATGTTATCTCTCAGTTTAAGTTAATAGTGACATCACACGTAATATTCCCAATCAATGCCAAATATTTATCTTGTCGCAAATTTAAACACTTAAATCCAAATCTGTAAATTTAAATTTTGCCACGGTTTGTTTAATTTGATAAGATGTTAATTAATGTGCCATAATTCAATATTAGAAAGAATAAGTGTATAGGAAAATGTGAGACTAGAAGATGCATAAATTCCTTTTTTATTTGAGGATTTATCTGTATCATAGAATTGTCTAATTATTTATTTTATTGTCTCTCATCTATACTTGAATTTTATTTATTTATTTATTATTTTTCATTAATTTTTTTTTATAAATTTTCAGTTATTTTGATATGCTGTCATCATGTATTGCATTGATGTTTATCCGGAGGTCGCCCATATAGTTGGATGTATTAAAGATGAAGATTAATTATTAAAGAATAAAAATAAACTATTAAAGAACTCGAAATTCATTTTGAAAGAAGAAATAAATATTTTAGAATGAAAATATAATTTTTGTTCATTTTATATTATAAAATTGTATGTTTTGTAAAGAATAAACACAAGTAAACAATTGTTACAGTTACAGTACAAAAATATTGTTACAGTAAAAAAATATGAAATAATTTAAATAATTTTTTAATCATACTATACCTGCAGGCATTCCCAAGTTTTTGTAGTAAATAACCTTTTACTTCTTTCGATATTTCATGATTTTCCAGGGTAGGAAGCAATACATCATCAATAGCTTTGTTTAAAAGACCAATGGCTAATAACCAATCTGCTTCTAAAATTTTCGTGATATTATAATCTTCTTTGTCGTTATTTTCGGTGGAAATTGTTTTAGCTTCCTCCAAAAATTTCTAAATAATTATTTTAAACTTTATTAAACAAAGAGATTAAATTATTATTTCAGTAGATTAGCGAATAACATTACCTTCGCGTCGTCGAGACGACCTTGATATCTACAAATGGTGAAATTGTCGGAACAACAACGAAACCACGATTTGTAGAGATAAATTGGCAGAGTTGACTTGTGTTTCATCTCTTCGTTTAATATCTTTTTAAATAATTTATATTCTTCATCTGCTAGTTGTCTGGCTTTAGAAAAATTTTCTAATGACATGGCGACTTTCATTCGAAGGGATAAAAGTTCTAAATACTATTTAAAAACATAAATACAATAAATTCCTGTATAATGTGCTCTCCTATAACGCGATGTAAAAATTGTCACATAGTATTCATGCAAAGCTATAAACAGTCCTGTATAACGCGAGGATAATTTTTTTTAACGTTACTTATAATATCTGTTGATTGTCATAAGAACCAAACGATGTTTATTTCGTTTCTATGACAACTTTAATAACTTTTCCGTTGGGTTATACGAATCCGCGGTTTCGGAGTCTGTGTTATACCAGGTCTATTCGTACATAATAGTTTTTAAAATTTAGTTACCTGTATTCTGTTTTTATTTTTTCCTTTATTAAAAAAAACCTTCTTTAAAACAAGTTAATTAAAACTCTGCACACAATAAAAGCATATTTGAATCTAACACACATCTCATTAGGAATATGCGATCAGTGCTGGAACCAAGGCTGGAACTTGGAGACAAATTTAAATTTGAATAAAATCGTCTGATAATACATTCTCGTATTAAGCCATACGAGGAATGTATCACCCGCGTTGTACGGGAGTCCGCTGTATTGGAGATATATTGATAGATACCGTATATAAAAAACTTTAATTAAATATAATTATCGTACAAATGATTTTTTATCTTAGCAAGTTAACTAAACGAATAAAATAATAAGCGTAGTTTTTTCCTAACAATTCAGATGATGATAATTTTCAGAAACACCAATTCTCTTTAAAATTTTCGTTTTATAATTTAAAGGAATTAAAATTAAGCTTTAGAATAATTACTGATATTTCATCTTTAAAATTTTCAATATTTTGTTGTTATTATTTTAAAATGTTACAAATTGTTAATTTTGAATTTATAACCAGCATCCGAAGTGACTTTCTATTTAAAAGGTAAATCTCACGAATCATAAATTACACGAGAAATTAATTAACACGGAAACTTGTTTAGAAACTATAACAGATTAATGGTTTCGATTCTCAGTTTCCATAAATTAAATCGATTTATCTTTTTAATTAATAGTTATTCTAAATCATTGATCGCTAGTTTCAATAACATAAGGCGGCAAAATCCGTTTGTCGCTTAGGTAGCGGCGAAGAACGAAAAATTAAACAATTTTTA
This sequence comes from Androctonus mauritanicus, assembly GCA_011317285.2. Lineage (NCBI taxonomy): Eukaryota > Metazoa > Arthropoda > Arachnida > Scorpiones > Buthidae > Androctonus > Androctonus mauritanicus. Next base: position 5,587 of record WUQG02459098.1, read on the forward strand.
CCGATTCAAATTTTTTGAATATTTCAAAATAAATCAAGTATTTAATTTTATTATTTTAATTGAATTTCACACAGTATATTTTAATAATATATTTAATGGAAATTATACAAACCTGTAGTGGATTATTAATTGATGGCAATAATTCATCTAACAAATATGCACAAAGTGGAATATTAGTCTGTAACAACCGTTTCACAAACAGGACTATCCCAGTATGACCTAGAAGAGAAAAATATAAAATATATAAACTTTCAAAAATCTATATATTTTTCAATTAGAAATTATTTAAATATGTTCTATGTTTCATATTTCATTAATTTTAAATAATTATGTATTTGAAACAATTTTCTAAGCTCGATCAATCGATGAGATGACTCCTTCCAGCTTTCTACAATTTCGATTCCTCTTATTTTTTAAGATATCTTTTGATATCTAGAAGCTGCTCCTGTAGATGGAGTGTAAAATTCGTCCATCTTTTGACAGTGTGGCGCAAGAGGCGACAAAAGGTTATATTTTTCCTCTGGTGATCTATTAACTCTCTTTTTTTTGTAAGTTCTTTTTAACCTACCATTCCCTCTTGCTCTCCTATATTATTCTCATTTCATTATTCATTTTTCCAGTAAATAAATTATAGTCCACTATCTCTTTCGAAAAAAAAAGGACATAGAGATTCTTCTATTTTAGAATGGATAGGACAAAAATGAATAACTAAAAGCAAATACTTATATACTTGTTTCGTTGTTCTATAAATTCTTTAATAAATTATTATTTTCCATCAGAACTTCAAACTTCTTTTTATCTTTATACCGTATTTCAAAGTATATTGTTCAATAAGTAATGATATTTTCGTATTAGAACATATTTTTATTTAATTAAAAATATGTAAATATATATATTTTAATCATTAAATCAAAACAGTAAAACGCAAAAACATATATTATTATTAAAAGTATTTCTTATGTGTGTGTATATATACATATGAGATATTTTACTTTTTATTTGCATAAATATTTCTGTATCAGCAGAATAAACCTATCGTACCGGGACATATTTGCAATTTAATAAATTGTAATTAATAATTTATACATGAAGAAATTTTAAATAATAAATTAGATTATTAGAACTGATACTGTCTGAAAGAATAAAGTTGACACATTGCGCCATCTATCGATTAATTTATAAAATTTTATAAATAGCTGGGTTATTCAATAAAGCATTTTTTTTTTTTTAAATACTGTTCATATTTTTAAAATAAGTATTAAATCTCTGAGAATATATAGATAAAAACTGGAACTTCTTTTAATATGATAAAATGTTTCCAATTAGAAAATTTTCTTATGATTGTAAAAATAATGAAATAAACATTTTTTTTTTTTTTTTCTAATGTAAAACAAATGTTCTAATAATTTTGCCAGTGGATAGTGAATCGAATTAAATTCTTTATAGATCCGAAACAAATTAACCAAAAAATTGATTAATTTGTTTCAGACCTTGCAGAAAAATTTAGAACAGAAATTTTAATATAGGCTCTAATAATTAAATTTGCATTACTGTTACATGTTTGAATTAATAATTTAATTAGAATTTTTAGCTATATAGTTCAGCACAATATCAGAAAAATTTACCCCGAGCTGAGATCTAATCGAAAACTTTTCGGTTATTAAACGAATCTTTCATATAGTGCAGTGTTTCCCAAACTTTCAACATCTGTGTACCCCTTCTATAATTTTCGTAACGCTGAGTATCCCTTGTCAAAAAAATTGCATATACTTTAATAACAATTAAAGTATATGCAATTTTTTTTGACAAGCCCATAGGATGGAGGAATGCGCAGAATCACAGCACCCGGCGATGCCATGGCTACGCATACATACAAAACCACACACACAATACTAATAAGTAACGAAGTTTTTTATTATTTTTCTATGTTCGTAATCGAAAAAAGTAAACTACTTGTTGCACCAGGCGCAGTCAAAGTCCGGTGCAGCGCGTACCCCCATCAAACTCTTCCCGTACCCCTAGGGGTACGCGTACCACACTTTGGGAAACACTGATATAGTGTAACATTATAACTATTAGACTATATCAAACAAATTCCTGGGTAAGATGCAAGTTTTCTTCTAATAAATAGTTAAAATGCTAATTAAATTATTAATTCATAGATGATATCATGCAACTAGTATTTTTAACTATCTATCTGAAAAAGAAAAACTTGCTCTGACCTAGGCTATTAAAGTCTCCATTAATTCCAAATTTGTCCGAAAGTATATTTTGATTTAATTTGTTTCATTTCTATATTGAAAATTAGAAACGAAATTTTCAAAATTTTATTTTATAAAAGTCAAAATTTTAAATATATAATTTTATAAAAACTATTTTAGTTAAGTATGTACGGTTTATAAGATCATCTTTATCTTCCACTAATAATTTTTGAAATAATCAGATATTTATGAAATTCAATAGGCTATGTCTGTTCAATCATAAAAGTTTGCCTCGGTGCGATATATATTTTTCCTTTAAATTCAATCATTTAAAACTGGCAGACATTCAAACTTCTTAAATAATCTTTTATCTTTCCAGATAAAATTAATACATTTTGTGAAATATACCAGGAAAATCATGCCATTAAAGATGGTTCTGATAACAAATTAACACTATATAAATAGCTTGAAGTTTCAACATCAACTTTAAAAATGGTGTATGTCTAAACGTCTGAAGTTCACCTAGTTAAATTTGTATACTATTTTTTACTTTTATGAAATTTATTAAAATTCATGCCATCTAAGAAAGCTTTGATGACAAATTTTAATTCAGCATCTTTAATTATTCCAAAATAGCGAACATATTTGGAAAATTGGAGATTAGTTCTTTCAGAGCCGTCTGTTAAATTTTATAGATGTTAAAGGAAAAAAATTCATCTCTATAAAAACAAATAGAATATTATGATAGCCATAAGGAATGTACACTTACGTAATATACTATTATAAATATTATAAACAAAAATTGAAAGACATTTGTAAAGAAAGGTACACAATAGGTTATCATCTTTTATATAAAATTTATATACAGTAATAATATGATAGCTGAAAGAAGTATAGTACTGTATAGATTTTCGAAATGGAAAGTGAAAAATTTATCTATTTTCCAGCAGTCAATACTGTGACAGTATTTTTCATTATCGTAAAGCTAAAACATTCCATTGATAAAATCATGCAGTACATCAAAAGAAATAAAACATTCCACGAAGGTTAATCTATTCTAGAATATATTGAATCAACTTGCTTTTACACTTTTAAACTTTTGTTTAAAATCACTCCCTTAATCAAAAAAATAAAAATATTGAAAAAGTTTTCATTCTCTTAACTTTATAAGAAAGACAAAAAACAAGATATATTTCAGATAGAAATTTTAGCTTACAAGTTAGTATTGTATTGCATTATATCTGAATAATTTCCTTTTTTAACCTTTATAAAAATTTAAATAAAAATTAACATTTTCTTCTTTCAGCTTTAAATAACAAAGTTTTGAATATTGGGCACCTTTTTTTTAATAAAAATCAATCATATTTTAATTAATTACTGAGATATAGTACTCAATGATTCAGTATCTAAAACTGGCCAATCACAGTAAACTGTTCATCTTCAAAAAATAGTAATATAATAATAATTATTATTAAATTATAAAATACAGTATATATAATAATAATATAATAATTATTATTATATATACTGTATTTTATAATTTATAATAATTGTAACTAATCTGACACATTGTCATTTAAGATTTACATCACTTCCTTAGAGACTTCTAAAAATTCCTAAATGAATTCTTAGTATCAATTTAACAATGATGCCTAACCTTTTATTTTCTCGTTACTCCTCTCCTTCCTTGAAAAAATAAAAAATGATACAGAAAATAAAATAATTTCATTTTTTATTTATAAATAGCATATAGGCCTACAATATAATTATTATATTTATTAATTGCAGGGGAGATTGGAGCTAGAAGTAACACAGGTTGGTTTTAAAGGATGCTAGTATTCATTCCTAATTTGCTCAAAAACCTTGAAATTTCACATGAAATTACCTAATAAAGATAATATTCATTTACTCAGTTAACTGACGCAAATGTAACGCAATTGATTCAATAAAAACGTTTCAAGAGCGACGTAACTAAAAAAACAGCTTAGTTTAAAAGTTGTTATAAATCTATTTCAAAGTAGTCTGCAAATAAGTAGCCATTTCAAAAGGCTATCTTGGAAGAGTGCCACCTTTTCTCCGGTCATGTAAACCTCTCAGAAATAAGCCAAAAACATTTATTTAATGAACTGAAACGAAATTGTCAATCTGAAATTATTCTTTTTTATCTATGAAAGTTTAAGTTTCTTAGATAATTTTATTAATAAAGCATGTTTTTCAATCGAAAATATCGGAATTTTGATTGATATTCTTAAAACTCAAAAAATCAATTTATGCCTAACTCAAATATGGTATAAAACTTTTCATTATAAAAATCGCAGAAAAGAATATTGAACGAGATAAAGCTAAATCTGGAGGCACAAAATTCCATGAGGTACCGACTCTCTTATTTTTAAAAAGATTAATACAATTGAAATTCAGCTGATTGAAACTTTCCTTCTAAGATTAAATATTTGGCATTTACTTTTGAGAGTAATATTCATGGACGGTAATACTAAATAGGACATAAAAATGCCAAATGTCAAACTTCAGTTCCTAATAATAAACGAATTATTCTAAAGAAGTTTAAAAATACAAAAAAAATTTTATACACAATATATGTATATGTTATGGGTAATGTGCGAAATCCGATTAATGTCCAGATTAACCGGAAAATGTCAACAGTATCCAAATATAATGGATAAAGACAGAAATAAAAAGTAATTTATCTTGTTCTCATCCTTATCCAGATAATTTCGACATTAACCAATAAGAACTGGATAACGTTGAAGACTGTAAAACTATGAATAAACGACTACAACATACTGCAATAAAATAATAATTTCTAAACTGAAATGAAAAAATAATAAGATAGTAAAATTTACCGTATAGAAGAAATTATAATACAGGGTGATCAAAGACTATTGCTAAATTTCAGGGGGTGATAGAAAGAGACAAGAAAAGCACTTTTTCTCCTCACAATGTACCCTCTCCGGGGCGTAGATTTTGAGCTTCGCGCTTTAGAAGTTTGTTTTGAACCAATCCATATTGGCTGAAGTGTGCTTCATCTCCGCTACATTCAAAGACTGCCGAAGACTGATTTACTGGGAACAGTTTTGCTCACACACTAGGCATGTTTATACAGGAGCAATGCTTGACTAGCCACAACAGCCATGTGTGTGCTGAGAAAAAGCCTCGAGGGCGGCTTCCTCCTAGCTCTCAACATCGAGTCTGCTTTAATGTTTGGGCTGGAATTCTTGGCGACTTTTTGATCAGGCCATATTGCCTCCCCGGCTAAACTCTCGAATCTACTGTATGTATCTTCTCTTACCTAATCTCGATTGTCTATACATCGTTGATCTTCACACATACACATCCACGAGGCTAATACAGTGGCGTACAAAGGGGCGGAAGGGGAGGAAGGGCCTCGAAGAACCTTAAATTTTAAGTATATATACGTATATGTATGTTTTTTCTTTAGTCTTAAGATTTTTGTTTTTCAAATCATTTTAACTATTTAATTTTGATTAAATAAATGTTAATTATATATTTGTGTTGCCATTTCATATGGTGATCATTCCAATTAGGGGGTCCCAGGGAAACTTCCGCCCCGGGTCTCGATAGCTGTAGGTCCGCCACTGGGCCAATAAACAAAATTGCGCACGTACAATTATTTCTTCAAACTTCGAATGTGACATTATCCAAGAGCGAGCAAATGATGTCAGTATTATCCGGATAAACATCGAAAAATAATAAACAGCAACTTCTTATTCAATATTATCCACGTATTTTGGATACTGTCAATATTGTCCGGATAATATTGACACTATCCAAGTTCGAACTTTACCCGTAACATATACAAATATATACGAGAAAATTTGTATGATCACTTGTAAACTCCAATGATGTCATCATACATTACTGCTATTTTATGATATCACTATTTCATCATGATGGCGTCACGTTGATGCAATGATAACGTCAGCTATGAATCATGTGATCAATTCCATATCTGACGTTTGAAGCATTTTTCAAATAAACTAATAATTTTTGAGGTGAGAGCGTTTAAAATCTAGGAAATAGCACGGCTACGTGCGTAAAACATTCGCCCAGCTGCTCGGAGGCAGTGAGTGCATTGGCGTTACACACAGCTTAGCGGCGCAGAGAGTCGCATCGTGCAAAATCCACTGCAGCACAATTTATTTATAAATAAAAATGGGAAGGGTTGTGCCGATTTAAACTTTGACCTTCGACTTTAACCACAAATGTAATTTATTGCTTTAAGAATGAACAAAACACACAAAAAAACTGGTTTGGATTGACAGAACCCTTCCTACCTTTATAAACAAACCGTGCTGTATCGCGCATACGACTCTCTGCGCCGCTAGGTTGTGCATGATGCCAATGCACTCGCTGTCTCCGAGCTGCTAGGCGAAGATATGTAAAACTTCGCCTAGCTGCTCGGCCGTGCTATTTTCTGAATTTTAAACATTCTGTATCTCAAAAATTATTAGTTTATTTAAGTTAAAAAAATGCATCAAACTAATTTTGTTAATGAAAAAAGAATTTTTTATTGGTGAAAATTTTCATAATAATGGCAGCTTTTTAGGTAAAAATTGGTGAAATTTTAAAAGTACAGTCTATGACAAAAAGGTTTTGACATCAGCGGAAAAGGTTCGGCTTTCGTACAATACGCAAAAACTGATCGAG
>WUQG02459109.1:0-12472 GCA_011317285.2 Androctonus mauritanicus
CACAGGTAACACAGATACATCCCCAAGACATATATAACACTACAAAAGACATTACTACTCAATACATGCAATATAGTAAGAATGTTTCTCAGCACTGACACAGACAATTAGTTAACACACAACTAAACATCTCAAGTAGTTATGTCTTGACTCTTGTCCGATATAGCACTTTGCTCTGGAGTTATTCTGTGCTCATATTGATGTACCCCAAAATAATAATAATAAAATTGCTGAAGTTCAAATTTTTAAATAAATATTATTTATTAATTCATTTTGCTTCAAAATCTACTAATTGCTAATTAACAGAATTATGGATATAATGAATAGTTTGTGGTTTACATTTTTGCAATACAAGAATCATCTGGGAAAACTATGACAATACAATATACATTAAAAAAATTATGTAAAAAGATATTTGATAAAATTAATAAAATAACAACAACAGTTCCACAGAGCTATAAAAATTTAATTCATTAAAATGAAGCAAAAGGTCATAACTTAAGTAAAAATAAATCAAAATATATATTAAAAAAAAAAACTAAATGTTACATAAAACATCTATTATAATATCTGATATAATTTATCTGATAATAAAAAGCCATATTAAAATTCTTTCTAACAAAAATTAAATGATTAAAAGTAAAACAATTAAAATGTTATAAACTTTTAATAAAATAAGTGTATTCAACCAAAGTATACTTCATAATAAGTGTATAGCTGCAAAAATCATAAATTAATTGATCTTCTTCTATATCCCTTATGGGTGGAGAGTTGAATCACTCATTATTTGACCAACATGTTAAAAGAAGTAACTAAAACATTCTAATGTTTAAGGACATCACTTTCTACCTTTGTTTATAAATGAATATAGACACAAGCTCAATCTTTTTAGACAGAAATGTTTAATAAATGTATGCAAGTTTTGTTTTATTCAATTGAAAAAAATTTTATATCTTTCATGTTATTAAAAACAACAGTATTTGTTAAAAGAAGCAATATAAAACCAGCAAAGTTAAACAAGCTAACCAATATAACCATGACAACAAATAAAGTTGGGGATATGATAATAGAGTATGCATTTAAACAATACTAGAATATAATTTCAGACATACTAGAATTACTTATCAATATCCACTATTCTTTGAATTTCAATAAGAATAGACAATAAACAAATACTTCAGTAAAAATTAATGCTACAAATATATGTTAAAAAAATGAAAAGTTGGATAATCAAGACAATTATAACCTTATAAGAAACAAAAAATACATTTTATGAACAAGTATCTTAATCATTCAAGTTGGAAAAACATGGAAACTGATCACATACATAAAATATCGAATTCCAATATTTTTTTTTGTTTTGGCTTAATTTTAATTAAAATTAAATTTAGTCAAATAATATTTTTTTCCTTTTCAAAATACCATAAATTAGGAGTATAGTTTATATTTGCACTAATATAATATTTTCCTGTAGAAAATGCTCGTAGGAAAAATTATAAATGTCTCTATGGAAACATTCTTTATAAATTCAATTTATAGATAATAATTATGAGCATTAAGTGAGGATTACAAAAGAGAATAAATTTATCTTATTTAGCATAAAGAATTTTGAAATTTTAAAAAAAGATAAGCATAAATAAATTTATATATATATATAAACATACAAAAGCATCTTTCATATATATTTTTTCTTCTTTCAGACATGTAACCGTTGATGGTGTTGGAGATTTCACGCTTGTATGGTTGACTATTGTTTTGACAGGAGAAGGTGTTTTTATAATATCTCCATTCATCATATTAACTGGAGAAGTAGGAGGAGGAAGTGGTGAAGGAGACATAATTCTATCAGAAGCAACACTCTCTGGACAAGGTGAATATGATGGACTTGTAGCAAGTGGACTAGGACTTGGTGGTGGAAGAGGACTTGGAGAAGGTTCTGGGGTAACACTCTGAACATCAGAAGAAATACAACTTTCTTCCTGAAAAATGTTCAACAATTAGAAAATTAAAAATTAATATTTAATTTAATTCAATTTAATACTGAGAAATACAAAATAAATCAAGATAAAATAAATAAAATAATAAATATCAATTTGAATAATTAAAATTAATAATAATTTTGTATTTTTTGCTATTTTTGGATTTGGAAAAACTCTTACATAGTATACTGTATGAAAAAATTACTATATGAACAAAGACATAAATTATATATCATAAATTATTGTTTTATAGTATAGATAACTGTATTTATATTAATGCTTTTAAAATGGTTTATTATCAATGCATAAAATGACTATGACATTCTGGTATTCAAGAACTAATTAAAAATGTTTACATTGAAATTACTGGGAAATGAGTTTCTGATTTATGAATTTTAACAGTTTTTAAAGTCCCAATAATGTTTGTAAACTGATGGTTATCTATATAACAGTTTTAAAATAAAGTATTAAAAGAATAATTTAATAAACTCACTTCCTCTGCTTCTGTTGTTTCAACATCTTGAAGCAAAGCTTCCATTTGTTGTCCTATTTCTGTTACAAATTCTTGAACATTTGGCCGTGCCTCTTGAACATCACTAAGAAATGAAAACATTTCATCCAGGTCTAGGCATTCTGATGCTTCTTGAGCTCGACGCACATTCTGTTCTACTAAAGTAGCAATGGCTACTAATTCTTGTTGAGTAGCACTATAAAAATAAAATAAATAAACGTATAAAAACCTTTCAATTTAAAAAAAATCTTAACAATATATAAAAAAAGTATTATTAGATATAAATATAAATGCAGATTAAGTATCTTTATTCAGTTGTTCATTCTTTGAATATTATCACAAATAACTAAGTGAGACTGTATGTCATGGTGCATGGGACAAATAATTGTGTGTGTCCCATGCACTATGACACATAGTCATACTATTCATTGACAGATTTAAGTTATTGATGCTTCAATAACTTAAAATAATATATTAATGCTTTACTGATAAAACTGAACAAGTTTAATTTTAGAGAAATTTGAGTTTATGTTTTGCATAGTTGCAAATGATATTTTAAATGGCAACATTATTTAATTGTTAGTATGTATATCTAATTTTTATATGAAATAGCATGAAAATGATTAAGCTGGAGTGATTTCAAATGTAAGATTTTTTCAAAGATAAATAATAAAACAGGACTGTCACAGAAAATTAAAAAAAAAATAGATTTAGTCAATTTTACTTGCAGCAATGATATATTCCAATATCTTTGATCAATTCATTCATAAAAACAAATTGAAAATAAATGAAATTATCTAAATAAAATTATAAACAAAAATTTATACAATAATTGCTTTTACAATGGTTTTTATATCAATATAGCACATACAGTATACTATATTAATTGGAATAGTTAGGAAATGAATTCCCTGGATAATCTGCAAAATACTAAAAACAGGAATTATGGACAATGTGCATTTCATATTAAAAAATATATAAATTGCATATATACATATATCCAAATATTCTATTGTTTATTGTAAAAGCAAACAAGAAATTGATTTATTTGCAGAAGGAATTATTGCAATATTTATAATTTAAATTTGATTCTGAGTCTTATTGCCAATTACTTAAGATATAATAAACAAATTAATTTGAGGCATTTAAAAATCCTTCAGATAGCATATCTAAGATAAAACATTGATAATTAACCATCACTTCCAGGCTGTGTATTACCTTTGATTAATCCACAACCTGGATGATCCAACCTCAGATAATCAGAAATGTGTGTGTGTGTGTGTAAAACATGAAAATTATATAAAAGTTATAGACTGATATTATCTATGTTACTTTCTAACTTTTTATTTTTTACAATTTTAAGTTTAATTACTATTTTATTGGTAAAATTGCAAATATATAAAAATTTATTTGCAATTTGACTTTATTACTTTGATAGTCTGGATAGAAAAACCTGAAATTTAAAAAATGATCATGAATTTGTTCAGAGAAGTTTATCATAGAGCTTAAAAAAAAAGATATGATTCTTATTTGAATAAGTTAAATTAAAAAAGTAAAAGAAAATTTTATCCTTTAAGTTTTGCTTGAGGAAAACATATAAGGATAGTATTTTGCAGTACAATTCTAAAAAATAATAGTTTAATGATATGCTTCTTTGATCTGGCCAATTAGATATTTTCAAACTGCAGGAAGGTTGCATGAATCTTTCAAACTGATAATTTATTTGTTAGATATGTATACCATTTTTCTTGTATAAAATCTTTATTAGATGTATTCTTTAATATTGTTACATTAGCCATTTCCATATTCCTTTCAAATGTATGCCACATAAGGTTATAATATTTTTGCTTATCGTTATAATCATACTTATATTGCCGTATTCTTTTTGTTAATTGTTTTCTAGTTATTCTTATATATTCCATGCTGCTATTAGTGGCAGAATTATAGATTGGGATGTTATATACTTCAGCTTATTCTTTAGTTGGTCTATTTTCTTTGTCATTTTTAATTTTGTTCCATACTGTAGGTTATCTTCTAGTTTGCACTATTATGCTATGTTGCTTTTTTAAATTTCATTTGACTGTTTTATTGTTTGTATGACCATATGTGAACCTGGTTTGTTTAACATGAATTTAACAATTTCAATGATGTGGTTTTTATGGATTTTCAAACTTCAACCATAATAGTTTATTGATTTTAATAATCAAGCATTTAATTTAATCATTATAAGATTTAAAAATCTCTTCTGATGATATAATTTACGTTTAAAACTTTCTAAATGTTATATCTTACTAAAGTAATTTTACAGTCCAAATAAATTGAATATAATTTTTTATAAACTTACCCACATTCTTTTTCAGTCTCAATGCTGCATGCAAGTTATAATTTTAATTTATAATTTAAATTCTAAAAAAAAATTTCAAATAATAAAGATATGATAAAATACCTAATTGATTCTTCTAAAGCTTGTCGTTCTTGTTCTTCCATTTCTTGTTTTTCAGCTTCCAATCTTTTTCTTTCTTCTTCTTCTTGTTCTTTTCTTCTCATTTCTGCTTCAACTCTTCTCATTTCTCTTAAAGCATTTGCTACTTCGCGAGCAAACATACCTCGAACATATGCCTAAATAAAAGTTATTAAATGCTCATTGTTACTTCAATATGTTCTAAGGCTCACAATACTGAGCAAATTAAAAATATCAAAATCTTAGTATTTTGATATTTTTCATATTAATACTAAAAATAATATATACTGATATCCTGGATATCAATATTAATACTAATGTTCAAAAAAAATTTTTCTTTCCTCAATAAATTTGGGCATTTAATAATTGTCATAATTAGGGAAATGCTTTAAATAAAACTTTTATTGCAATAATAAATGCCATATTTTGACATAAAATTATTAAAAATATATATAATTATTAATAATGTAAATTTTATTCTGTTTAAGCAGATCTGAGATTTATGTTGGATTCAGCTTTCAGTTACATTTATATTGTATATAACAATCTCTCAGCTGCAAATTCAATAAGATTAATGATTTATTAATAATAATCTTTATTCACCTAGTGTATACATTAATATGATAGATAACCCCAATAAAGCATGAAGATTATACAAAAAAAGTCTTTCAGAACATTCCAATACACTTAAAGACTACACCTTTTTTTTCCTATTAAAATAGAAAAAAAAGGTGTGTTGTTCATATCTTTAAGTAACTGCTTCTTTACTTTATCACAAATAAAAACAAGAAAAAACTAGCACTCTTTAGCAGCCATGTATCTAAATATCTTTTATTTGTAGCAAACATTTTCAGTGTACATCCACCATCATCAGGCTACAAGTTTACTAAACAAAAAAAAAAAGATTTAGGTTTTACTTTAGAAGAGCAGAGTAAGATGGGAGTTGTATACCACCAAATAACAAGATCTATAGCAATAGCTTAAAATACATTTATAACATTGGATATCAGCATAGTTACGGGAAGCAATTTCTAACAAGAATCTATTATAAAGTGCAAAGAACCCTCCATGATGGACATACCAAATAGAAGATAAGGGTGTCACAAGAAAGTGAGTATCTGCCAGTACACCTTCAATAAATTATGTTTCACAAGGAAAGTGGCGAGGTAATCTAGAAAAAGATTAGCCATACATAGGGCACTAACAATCTTTAACAGGCTGTGTAATGAGAAAGACCCCTGATAGGATCATGAGAGACCAGGCATTTACAGGATACTAATGAAAAACAGTATCACATAGCAGCAGGTGGCTTACGTCAACATGACAAACAGAACATTGGCCCATAGACTGGACGAGCCTAGAAAGGATATTGCTAATGCAAAGTTAACCACCACCCTACCAATAGAGGCATACAACAATGACTTAGAAATACAATGGGAGACAGCTAGGATAATTAAGCCGATCGCCAGGAAGTCCTAAGCCCTAATGGTGGAAACAATTGAGATTCTGAGGAGGAAGGAATCTGAGAAGCTCTTAAATAACCAACTAGCTACTGAAATACCCACATCTTGGAGGTATCTGTTAGAAGACTCGGACAAGACCTGCCAAAGAACCCAAAAAAACTGTGGTACCGACATGATGAATGACCACAAAGGCATAGATCAGAACAGATAATGGTAAGCTAGCCAGAAGCAGTGGCATGAAGCTCCTTACACGGCACATAGGAAGAAATGTCTATGAAATAGCTAGGTAATAGTACCCTATTTACACAAGGACATTTCTGTGTTTTAAGCCTATACCCTCTATTAATATTGTAAATATATTTTTTAGATAACCTTATATATTTTTTTGTTTACCCTTTTATGTAAGCTATGCTATCCATTTAATGTAACTATGGTAACCAACTGATTTCCTGAATTCTGTATTCAATGTTCTTTTTTAGTTTTTTTGTTTAGTAAACTTGTAGCCTGATGATGGTGGATGTACACCGAAAATGTTTGCTACAAATAAAAGATATTTAGATACACAACTGCTAAAGAGTGCTAATTTTTTCTTGTTTTTGTTTAAGATGTGTTGTATTTAGCTGATTTGAACAGAGCAGTGTTTCTCAAACATGACCTCTTTAAAGATCCCTTTTAAGAAAATGAAACTTGAAAATTCCAGTGCTGAATTATTTAATTTTTCAGAGCATATAAATAAAACTAATTTATAAATTAAATTAGAATCTAAGCTATAGCTTTTGCAATTATGATTATGATTTTTTTTAATTTTTTATTTAAAATTATTATTGAAATAATTTTTTTATATTTTTGTATAAAGTTTGAGAACCCTATAGAAGCATCCATAAATTATATTACATTGTTAAGAAAGAAGGGTGTAACAGATCTATAATGAAAAATGATATAGAGGAGGGAGGGAGAGAGTTATGCAAATTGTGATGTCATACTATAAAAATAGTTAGAGTTTTAATTTCTATGATTAAAATTTTTTATAAAGTATAAAAAATATATATAATATATAAAATGTTTTTGTTGTTATATTATATAAAGTGCATATATTAAAATGTTTATGCTTAATTGTTTGAAAAAAGACTTTAATGTAACATATTTGAAAAAATGTTTGTTATAAAATGCAAGATGCAAGTTCTAAGACATATACAGACTTGAAGTTTGAAGACTTGTTTGGAAGATAAACAATATACAGTATGTAACAAAGTACCAATATAAATTAATTCCTGTTTTATATTATTTTTTATAATTTTTTTATTTTTATCTAAAATCAGAGAAAAAAATTTATAAGCAGAAGGGGAGAGGATATTCAAATTTGTGACATCATGGTCTGGAGATCAAGATTGGTGTGATGAAAAACAACAAAAGTAATTGAGGTGATCAAAAATGTTTGGAATAACATAGTTTATAGATGCATTCCATAAATATATTCTCCAAACCCAGAGATTTATGGTGAACATCTTCAAATATACTGAAATAGAGGGAAGTGCATAAATTTATATTTTGTAATTTTTTTCACAGAACATTGAAATTAATAGTTATTTGTTAATTCTCATGATATGAATTTATCAGGAAAAACATGCTTATTAAGACCAAAATTAAAATAAATATATCTTTAATAATGAGTAAAAATATTTTTGGATATTACAATCTCTCTTCACTCACATAACAGAAAATAGAATAGAAAATAAAATGTCAATATAAATTGAAAATTTCATTGCATGGTAACACACAATGATTATAAAATTAGTGTATGAAACATAATATAATATTACATTGTATAAAGATAATAATATATAGGGGATATAAAATATTTTTTGTTTTTTATTTTATTTTGTTCTCTCCTATATATTATTTTTATGTAATGTAATATATTATGTTAGTTTCATACATCATAATTTTCTAATTATTACATGTTAACATGCAATTAAATTTAGAGTTTATGTTGACATTCTATTCTGTATTATATTTATTATTATGTAACCAAAAAGAGATTGTAATATCTGAAAGTACTTTTACTCATTATTAAAGATAACTTTATTTTAATTTTGGTCCTCATCAAAACATCAAGCAGACATAGCTATGGAGTCAACTGTTCTTGCAGAGTTTACTTAGCAATGTGATATTGACATTGATTGGAGGAATGCTAAAATTGTTAAACCGATTAGAATAAATAGCCAGGCTTCCACCTTATAAGCTATATAAATTATTATTAGCCAGAGATAATATGATATAAAAAATACGGTAATGCCTGAAGAACTTCTCCCGTCATTACACTGGTGTGTCATCCATACATGCTGAATTCCTTCCTTGTCTACATGTTTTGCTAAGCTTGATTTTCCTTGTGATCAGATAAAGCTATTTATATTTGTTAAGTTAGCTGTAATATATTATTATGTTATCTAAATATTTTTGACCAAATATACTTGTAATAATTTCTGTCAATACATATCTAATGTTTGTATACCATATATATTATGTTATATAGTATGTTATTAATAATTTAATTTCAATACATTATATTATTATAAGGTATTAATTTAATATTTTTATATGATTTATAACATTCTTTTAAATTCTAAATCTTCATGCTATATTTGAATGATAAGTTATAGAATGTAAATATTTTAATTTATAATTTGTTGTTCTAAGATAGATTATTTTATAATTATATGATGTTAATACTGAAGATAACTTATAAATAGAGTGAAAACATTTTATTTTTAACAAATTATTTTTGCTATTTAATGCTGGTGTTGTGAGGTTCTGGAACCTCCCCCAGACCGCCTTCCTTGTTTTGTAGAAATATAATGCAATAATTATTTTGAAATTGTTTAAAAATGTTAATTTAAAAATGGTAAATTAGAAAATGATTATTTTAGATTAAGAACTGATAAAAGATTAACCATGATGAATCAGGAACTATGAACCATGGGAAAAGATCTCCCAGTTGTTCCATGTTTGTTGAAATAATTAATGCTATAAATATAGCGAGTTCCGTATCAGAGAGGAGAGAAAGAGAGATTACAAGGAGAAGTCAGTAATTTGTTATTAGAAAAGAATGAGAAAACAATAAATGATGTAAGCTTTTAACAACAGGAAAGCAACTCGTCTTGTCATGGCAAAGGATGGACGACAATGACAGCCAAGACAGCAATGATGACGGTGGACAACAACAACAAAGTGTGGAATTGTATTTTGTATATTAAAACAAGTGGAACTGGACAACTTATTGAGCTGATGAATGCGTAACAGACATTTTGAACATTTTAACTTTTAGTGTTAGTATTTGGATAACTGTCAAAGATGGATTACTGATGTGATGTAATATTGATAAACTCTCTTGCAGATAGGTAGAAGGCATGGAACTCACTCTCTCTCTTAAAACATCATATTATCAGATGTGTAAATATGAAACCAGAATTTTTGTATAGAAAATGCATGTTTATTGTATGAAAATGATAAAAAATATTTTATTCAAAATATTGTCCATTGCCAAGATATACATTTTTCCCATCTCTCTGGCAATTTATGAATGCCACGCCAAAAAAACTGTTGTTCTTTTGAGGCAAACCAGTCATCAAGCCATTTTCATACATTTTCATAAGAAGTGAAGCGCTGTTGAGCAAGTGCGTGTCCCATCGATGCAAATAAAGAGTAGTCGGATAGCGCCAAGTCTGATGAGTAAGCTGCATGCACAAGTACTTCCCAATTGAACGTCTCAATCATTTCCTTGATTCGTTTTGCTGTATGTGATGGTGCATTATCATGAAGCAAAATCAGTTTGTGTTGTCTTTCTTGATACTCTGGTCGTTTTTCATGCAATGCTTGATTCAAATCGATCATTTGTTGTCAGTAGCATTCAGTATTAACGGTTTCATCAGGTTTTAGCAGCTCATAATAGATCACATCCTTCTGATCCCACCAAACACAGAGCATTGTCTTCTTTCCATAGCAATTTGGCCTTGCAGTCGATGTTGATGGTTCGCTTGGAGTTACCCATGATCTTTTTCGCTTAAGATTCTTGAAATATATCCATTTTTCATTACCTGTCACAATTTGATGGAGAAATGATTTTCTTTTGTACCTGGCAAGCAGCATTTCGCAAGTGGTTTTTCGGTTTTCTTGCTGTCTTTCATTTAATTCATGTGGTACCCATTTTCCCATCTTCTGGATTTTTCCCATGGCTTTCAAACGTATGGAGACAGCTTCTCGTGTTACATTTAATTGATCCGCGAGTTCTTGTTGGGTTTGAGTGTCATCGTTATCCAGCAATGCTTGCAATTCACTGTCTTCAAACTTTTTCAGCAGTCTTCCATGTTTTTCATTTTGCATGTCAAAATCGCCACTTTTGAATTTCTTAAACCACTCAAAGCATTCTGTTTTACCAAGAGCATGCTCACTGTAAGCTTTGACAAGCATTCGATGCAGCCATTTATGGGCAAATTCCGGTTTCATATTTACACACCTGATATATATTCATTAAAAAAGTCTGCTATATAGGCAATGTGCAGTTATTAAACAAGGAATGTAAATTTTTATTGAAAATATTATCCAAACATTTTGAATTTGTTATTTTCAGAATATCTTTCTGAAAAAGTGAATTTTAATATTTCACTTTTTCAGATATTTTGGACTTAAAATATGTTTCCATTTTGCATATAAAACAATACAAAAACTTAATAAATCGGCAAGATTTGAGATTACCTGCCGCGAGTTTTCGCGGAGCTGCGCTTATATACATTATCCAGGTATAATTATGAGGCTAGATTCTTACCCATAAAGATAGGCAAAAATCTAGTTTATCTCTCTGCGTTAGGCGCAACGAACTAACACGAACATGAACCTGAAACAGTAAGATTTTAATTGAGCTACAGCACTCGGATCTATGACGACGCGATCAATAGCGATAGGCACCTATTGACTCAAAATTAAATTCTTACTTTTTGATTGTACGATAGATTTTAATAAAAACATCCTGAAAGCCAAGATAGTTTTAGAGTGAATCTTTAACATAACGAAACTGTCTATTTTAAGCATCAGCCGGTAGGCGGCGAATCTTTAGATAGATCTATGTGCTGTAGCTCAACTAGAATCCTTCTCCAAAAACAGTGACTGAATGATTAACAGTGAGAATCGAATTGTATTAAAAGATTCATTTCAAAAACTATACACATTAGAAAATTAAAGATTCGCTCTCACCGACAGCTGATTGCCATCATTTCATCATTCAGTTAAAATGTTATTTAAGTTTGTTAGCAACGCGCTTAACTCAGAATGTCAAACTAGATTTTTATCCAAAATATTGAATATCGAATCACCTCTATTAGAATTTTTCTGTTCTTTAGTATTATAATTTAAATACATGTGGGTCGCCATCTTGAAACAAACTATATACAGGTATAGTTGCCAGATAAATAATCTTTTATTGTAAAATACTATATTATTCTATAGTACAATATTTGGTAAATATTGTATATTACAAATTAATTAAAAATAAATATACTACACACACACATAAATATGGTTCGAACCAACTATTCGAACTGTAAAATAGTTAAAAATAGGTACATTTATGTAAATTTTTCGCAAACTATACCTAGAATAATGTAATTTATAAAATATAATACAAGAGAATTATAAATATTACTTAGAAGATATTACTACAAATATTATTCCTAATTACATCAATCACGTCAAATCACTGATAATTCTAAACATTTTTAAATTTACTCGAATTTTGCGACATTTTTTTAATTTAAGATAACAGAAAAAATTTTACAAGTTGCTATACCGTTCGAAGACCATCAATATGCAAAAACATGCTTTCTTAATATTTTTTAATCTTTTTTTAAGTCGTAATTTTACACCACTTTTCATACTATCTATACTAAGCGACGGGACATTTCAGTACCTAATATGGGCTAATCCCAGCAGGGAGTCGGCCGGATTGGCCGCGTGGAAACGCTTCGGCTTTCCACTCTGGAGGACCCGGGTTCGAGTCTCGGGTCCC
>WUQG02459120.1:0-12471 GCA_011317285.2 Androctonus mauritanicus
TTTAATAAAGATATAATTATATCTTTATTAAATGAAGAAAATTATTTGTAAAAATATATGGCTCTCGAATAATTTTTAAATTATTGTGAGAGACAGGTTTGATTCTTTTGTCTCAAAAGTTTGCCGACCCCTGATATAACCCAACAGAAAAGTTGTTAAAGTTATCATGGAAATCAAATAAACATCATTTGGTTTTTATTACAATCAATGGATATTATAAGTAATGTTAACAAAATTTATCCTGTGCATTATATGAGTACTAGTCGTAATTTTTTTGTTAATGTATTTGTCATGCTGTAACAGATCAGATTTATTAATCCATTCATAGTAATTCTTATCATAAATGATTTGAGACAAACACAACATCATACTATTCTCTTAAAATAACATCATATTTATTATTTATATTAAAGTCTAGAATTTTTGTGGGTTGTTTTATTGTTGAAAGTCATCATCACTTTTGCATTGCATATGAATTGCAATCCTTTTTTTGTTTTTCTAACTAACATTTCCTAATATTTGCTCTTATCTTCATGCACTTGAAGTTGGACTATTTTAACATATAGTATGATATTTGTATTGTTTACTTGCAGGTATTTCAGAGAAATTTTCTTAGTAAACAAATTAACTTTCCAGGGTCATCTTTGCATTTTTTAATTTATAGAAAAACTTTGCCAAGAATATTTTTAAAGATTTTGATTATTATTTTATTATAAATATTGTTTTTGAAATTATTTCAAAATTTGCATACGGATAAAAAATACATATATATAAAATTTTTCAGAGAGAAAAGATGATAAAAATTTAAACAAATCTTATTCTATATAATCAATTATTTATTTGTTATATTTAAATTGCTATATTAATTTTTAAAATATAGTAGTGTTATTAAATAAATTATACCATAAATATGTATCAAAAATTAATGCAAAAAGTTTTGTTTTTGCCTTATTTAAAGTTTTTTTTTTTTTTTAATAAACTTTAAATAGGAATAACTCTATTTAATATTACATCTATTTATTACGCAATTCAAAATGAATGTTTATATTTTTAATTTATTTGTATTTCTTAACATCATTTAATGTGCATTGTGCAAAAATCGAAACATCTGTAATATTTATTATAATAATGATAAAACTTTATTTTACTCAAGTATTCTTTTATTAAATAAAAGTTGTATGAGTAAAAACTAAAATATTGATTAATGAATGATTACTACTATAAAATTATAATGTTGGTAATTGCAATATTAAATAAATAAAAGTTTGAATTATTATATGTAATAATACAAATTAACTAAGAGAATTATGTCTCAAATATTACTAATTAACTAGAACTTTTGGTTTGATTCTGGGCCAAGGCAATTTTCTATTTCAAGAAATTAGTCTAAAGTTAAAGTTCAATTATTAAATAATAAATGGTATTATCTTAGTCTAAATTTAAATAATTATTAACTCAATAGATGATAACACTGTAACATAAAATTTATAATATGATTAATTACAATTTAATTCCAAAATAATCCACTAGGGTCACTTACTTTGGTAATATTTGAATTATGTTTGGGATTTGAATCATGATAAAATATTTTGTTTGTACAAATTGTAAAAAATTCTGCTTTATTGATTTTTTAATATTTTTTATGATTACTAGTCTTGTGCTTGTGTGAAAACACTTAAGTAAAAATATGTAATAAAAGAGATACTAGTGATTTATGGACAAGACATTTTCGTGAACTGTTTACTGACAATGGGTAAATTTTATTGTAAAATAAACACTTTCCTAAAATACATGTTGTAAAATATACTCCTGAAATTAACTTCAGTTACATTAGTAATTAGTAATATGTATGAGAAAACAAAATGATAATTTTATAAAAGAAAATATTGTAGAAAAAAAGATAAGATAGAAATAGAAAAAGTGTAGAACTTAGCTAATAAAAACTGCATAAAAATGATTATTCATATATGAAGACCACAGAAAATATCTTTTATTAGGTAGAATAGTAAAGGAAAATGGTATATTTGAACTTATAATGAATATCAGAGGTTTTACATACATATAAAGAAGTATGCATCACATTTTTTATATGTATATTAAGTCTCTCATACTCATAATAACATGATTATATTTAAAATAATCAATTTTTAAATTTATACTTTAATACTGTTATTTATATATTTTTCAATAATCAGCATTCATTCTTAGTAAAATTATTATTATAATTTATTTATTTATGATGATAATATTTTACAGGTGTTGAGTAAAGAAAAAACATTAGAATTTTTCACAAACACATTACCCGCTATGATTTTGTTAGCTTTACAACTCCCCAATTTATGTACTCAAGTGAGTGAAAATTTTCAATTTTAAAATTTATATTTTTATAAAATTATTAAATTTATGCTGAATTATAATTATATACAATTAATTAACTAGCCTATACCACTATTAGAAAGACAAAAGAATCATAAAATTACACTCAATCAAATGCAAGTTGGCTGTCTTCTAGCTAATGCCTTCTTTTGTACATTTCCTCGGAGGAACACAAAACATCGAAAACATACTGATCGTGAATATATTTGGTATCCAGATATAAATTTTAACAGGTTTGATTTTTAATAATTATACAATATTTTAAATAAAATTATTTTATTCAAAAAATTAATCGATTTTGTTTATAAATATTCAAAATTTAAAAACTATTTTTTGGATAATTATATTTTTATAAGCTTTCTCTATTAATCAACAAAAAATTTTTTAAATTAGTACTGAATACCATAAATAATTTTATTGAAATTTAAAATATTTTCACAATATTGATTTTCATAATACAGTCAGACTTTGTTTTACATTGTTTTGCTCTTATGCTACAAGCAAAAACTATGCAGAATTAATTAATTAAAATAATTAAACCTTTTAAAGCAGCAGGATGGTATAAAATCCTGTTTTCTATGCTTTCCTTCATAAGAGGCAGAAAATGAGATGGAAATTAAGTATAATAATTATAGAAAGTCAGATAATATTATATATGAATACTAAATCAAGTATACAATATTATCTATGAACACTATATTAAACAATATTACACCTAGAACAGTTGAATGGATTGGCTTCTCAACTATCCTAAGTGTGTGGAAATTCTTCACTAATTAGAATTCCAACTGTTGAATCTATGTAAAGAATCTGGACCAATTTGTCAAATCTGTCTCGCTTTCTCTCTTCAGTGTGAGTGTAGCAACCTGTAATAATGCCTATCATGGAATGTTTACTTAGTAATTAGCAAATGATTGAGAAGTGACATTAAAAAATCTAATTGTGAATATAATATCTATAAATTCTTAAACTATCTTTTATTAAAAAATAATTTCCTATAGTTGTAAAGCATGACATATATCTGCTGTGTAACGTATTATGCTATGTATTTTACAATTTAATTGTAATTTTCAACACAACAAGTCAAAAACAGCACTATTAGCAAGTTTTTACAGGACTTTTAATTTTGTAAAACGTTTTCGGCCACTTCGTCCAAAAATGTTTTACAAGATTTTTTACAAAGTCCTGTAAAAACTTGCTAATAGTGCTGTTTTTGACTTGTTGTGTTTGAACATTAAGTAAAGCAAGTGATATTTAATTAACTGTAATTGTAATTTTGTTTGATTTTATTCTATACTAAAAAATACAGTAATATTTATATGAAAAAATTACCAGATATTATTCTTTCTACTACCAAAGAGAATTCTAGGAATAAAAGCCCAACTTATAACACTAAATTTATGGGAGATTTTGGTTTCAGTTAAAGTTGTGATTTTCAGATACTTAAACTGATGTTAAATAAGGACTGACTGTATATTGAATTTATTTTAAGTTTAGAAATTTTTGTGGTTTTTTTTATTTTTATATACAGTGGTATCTTGTATATGTCTTCTTTGGAATAAGTCCAATTTGATATATGTTTTGTTTGGATATAAAAAATTCTGCTTGGTATACAACCTTTGTTTCGAATATGACTGACGTGCTAGAACTTGTATGAGCCAAAATGAGTCATGACACTCCATGCTATCCTTGTTTACCTCTCTCAAAACAGTGCCATGACTATGCAAGAGCATTAGTATATCAGTTGCTTTCATCCAGTGAACAACCTGTGCTATACTCTATGAATTTTCATGTGATTTTGTGTGTTTTTACATAAATTTTTAATAAATTCATTAATTATAAGTTCTAAGAAAGTTAATGAGAAGAGCCAAGCAATGAAGAAAATGGTTAGGATCACCAGTGAGGTGAAAAAAGAGATTATTAAAAAGTAGGAGAATAATGGTATCTATGATTGTGAAAAACAAAGACATTATTAAATCAGCTAATGTTGTAAAAAGGGTGAAACAGATTAATCATTTTCCCTTTATTTCTTATGAGAAAAATTTGTTTGGCATCTGGAACAGATTAAGGACATATACTGAGGTCCCACTATATTTATTTTGGGGTTTTTGTTAATTTGGAGGGTAGTCTGCATAGATAAATTTTTATCCTAATAGTCTAGAACAGTGGTTCTCAATCTTTTTTTTTTCTGTATACCTCCCAATCAATATGTGATCAAGTCATATACCAGTTTTGTAGATAGTTTATATTTTTGACTAGAAAATGTTCCATGCAAAATGCAAAAAAGTTACTTATCTTTTTTCCTTTTCTTTCCTGCTATAAGGGCTATGGTACATCAGTTACAAAGGAGTCTCCCCCATATGTTTGATTATGGGTAAAAGTAAGAACAAATAAAATAGATTCAGTTTTAATTCACTTCATTTAAATGTGAAGAAAAAACACCACTTCTAAGCAGTTAAAAACATGCTTTATTCTTCACAAATGTTTTCAGTAGAGTTTTTCCACCATCATCAGGCTACAGAATGTTTTAAACACCAAAAACGAACAAAGAACATCGAATACAACACAAAAAAATCATTAAAATTATTGTTACCATAGTTACAGTAATTAGTTGATAAAAAACAATAAATAATGTATATAAAATGTTTTCCTAGTTGATAAAGCACCTCTAAAATAAATTAAATAAAATAAAAAACAAAAAAAACCATAAAGGTCTATTAACTAATGTTATCTTCTCTGGCTAACCTACATAATGCATCTTGATGGTACTTCATGATGCTCTTATTGTCTGCTCCGTGGCGAGCCCTTTCCAATTCTTTAATTAGATATCTCCATGGTGCTGGTAGCTCTACTGTTGGTCTATTATTAATGACCTTATATTTTTCTTGTCTCCTTATTATCTCAATGGTTTCTTCCACTATTGCCTGGAATTTTATCATGACTGGCTTAATTATCCATTATCATCCATTATCCAATGCGTTATGCATCAGATAATGGATAACTAAGCCAGTCATGTTTTTAACTGCTTAGGAGTGTTGTTTTTTCTTCACATTTAATTGTAACATTGAAAAGCAGTTCATTAATAGTATTATGGATTTCATTTCATTTATTAAAACAACAAATGATAATAAAAATCAAATTATCATATCAAAAATAATAATGATAATAATCAAATATCAAAAATCAAATTATAAAATTATAAAATGAATAAAGGTTGAATCTACAATTGCAAAACCAACGTTTTTATATCAGGTTCAGTTTTGGTTAATTTTAAACAAAGGTTATCATCAAGATTTAATTTTGTTCTATATTTATTTTTAATTGATAATATAGCAGAAAATTTCAGTTTCACATAAATATGTAGATGTGAATGGAAACAAAAACTTAATTGCTTCATGAATAAAGAGTTATATTTGCTCTTCCTATTTAACTAAAATTCACACAATCCTTTCTTGCAATAGTAGTACTATTGCAAGAAAGTTGAATCAATGTTTCTTTATCTTCAAGAGGTAGGTTCTCAGCTGAAGATTCCAGAAAAGAGTTTTGTATCCATAAATATTCAGAATAATTTCCATTGAAATATTGTTCAAAGCTTTGAACCAGCAAATTTTAAGAGAAAATACCTTACAATTTCAATGTGTTTAAAGAAAAATCTTTCTTAGAGTCTGGGTAAAAATGTTATAACTTGTGTAAGAGGAAAAAGAGTTTGAGCTTTTACTCAGAATTAGAAATGTTAACAGATACTGTTGACATTTCTAAACTTTATATACTGAATAAAAATTTCATAATTAACAAGCAGAGCTTTTGTTTATTCTCTTAACTTTTTTGCATACCTATTAAATATTACATAATTTTTAAATTTGATATAATTTCTCATACTCTATGTACGACTTGTGGTATGCATACAATAGGTTGAGAACTGCTAGAAGAAGAGGAAAAAATTATTGTCAAAAAATTTAAATTTATAGATGAGATATTTTAATTTTTGCTAATTTATCATTTACATTTGTATTTTTATTTAAATATTTTTAAAAGATGAAATTTTAAAATTAATTCTAAAAATGTTTACAAAAAATTACACTTTGAATTTAATAATAATTTATTTATTTTTAGATTATTTATAGGGACAAAGAAAGGTATAGAATCCAAAAGAGCTGAAAAATTAAAATGCATTCTAAATTATTTTAAAAGAATTACTTTGGAAAGTAAGAAATATCTTCCAAATCTAATATTATTGTCATAATCATCATTTATGATGATAATTTTTTGTTATTAAAATTTCAGAACCAAAAGGAGCTATCACATTTCATAGAATATATCTTCAAGACTTACCAGATTGGAGTAATTCTAAAAAACCTTTAAAATCAATGCACGTCACTTCAGAAGGATTTATAGAGAAAGAAGGATTTGGATTATTACAAGTTATATTTTTTATATACTGGATAATAAAAATTCGTAATGAAATACATAATATAAATATATTGATGTTCAATTTTGTTATAGGTTGATTTTGCAAACAAATACGTTGGAGGTGGAGTTTTAGGTCTTGGATTGGTTCAAGAGGAAATCAGATTTGTTTTATGTCCAGAGTTAATTCTTTCTAGACTATTTACAGAAAGATTAGATGCTACAGAAGCTCTTATTATAACAGGTAACATTTATATTGATTTAAAAGAAAAAATTTATACGAAATAAAAATTTTTATATTATTATTTGCTCATGAAATTTTTATTTGATAATTTTTAGGTTGTGAACAATTTAATAATTATACTGGTTATGGAAGTTCATTTAAATGGATTGGAGATTTTAAAGATAATACACCTTGGTATGGAATTAATATAATATATACTTTATGAAATACAAATCAGAATTCAAGAATATAAACAATTAATTCACTAAACAGATTTTTATTTGGATTATTTTGTTAATTTAAATACTTATGAACTTATTTATGTACAGCAACTCTCTAGCTTATCTATTTTAATTTTATATAAAAAATTTTTGACATGCAAAATATTTAATTCAATATTTTTTATAATTTTTTTTATCATTGTCAGAAGCTGTCAAGTTAATATTACTTTTCAGTTAAACCTTGTATTTTTACCAACATGAGGAGGATAAAAGTTTAATGCTTTTTTAACTATACCCCATATGTAAATTATGGTAATAGACTGATGAATTTTTAAAAATTTGTATAAAATTTTTCTTTCGATATCTATAGAAATGATTCCTTTATCCTTAAATATCTTTAAATTAATTAAGTAACAAAAAGATAATAGATATTAAATTTATGGACATTTATTACTTTTTATGAAAAAAAAAAAAAAAATATATATATATATATAAAACTTTATAAAAATAATGATATTATCTACAGGAATGATTCATATTGGAACTGAATATTAAAAGTAAACAAAAATACATGTTTTTATAGCTCTGTTTTTATTAAAATAAGCTAAAAAATAATTATATATAACTAACTTTAAATAGAAAGCACGATTGAGCAGTTTAGAGATTTTATATTTATCTCAGAATTGTAAGGAAAATGTTCCTAAAATGATAATTGTTCATCAGGTAATATCTCATCAAAGATATTTAAATTGCTTAATGATAGACTTTCTGAAGAATATTGTTTTTTATCAATATCTTTGTCAATTTTTAAATGGCAGCTTTTAATCAATAGCTGATAGCAGATCATTTGATTCATGATATTAAAAGCAGGGAAAAATAAAGTGTACTCATTGTAGGTAAATGAAAGCATTTTGAAAAATGGACCAACAATTTATGCAAAGAAATATACAACTTAACCTAGTGCAGATAAATAATAAAAGACATTTTGCATCTCCTCAGTCTAAAACAAGTAAAAAGCACTTTAAAAAAAATTAGTTATGTTTAAACATAGCAACCATTTTATAGGGCAACATATTGCTACAAATTTATAAACTAATGTTATTTTAATATATCTAAAATATAAAAAGTAATCATTCAGTTCTTGTTGTAAGTAAGAAAAATATTAAAAATAAATTACGGTCAGTTCACGATAAATCGAAGTTTGTTTGTGTTGAAGTTTTCATGTGGTTCCAATACTAACATTAGATTTAATCGTTCGCAATTAGTCGAACTTCCAATAACTCGATGTTTTATGTCGGCCCCGACAAATTCGACTTATTGTGAATTGACTGTATTTAATAGACTTAATTATATATTGTTATTAGTAATTTTCTTATTAATGAAATTTATTAATAACAGTTTTTTTAAAGTGTTGCTAGATGAAAAACATTAAAGTGTTTTTTTTGTGTAGTATTAACTAGACAAAGAAAATTTCTTGAGTTTATTAGTCTTAAAGTTATTTCAATGTATATTTGATATAATTTAGTCTATCAATTGAAATACAAAATAAATTTATAAGTATTATATATATTTTTTAGTTTGTTGATGCTTTAAAATCAAAATTTTCCATTAATTTTGCTATCTTTACAAAATTGAAAACAAGTTAACTAACACAATAGTCGAAAAAATTTTCCATTAGTAGTAAATTTTTTCATTAAACTAATTATTTTTGAAAAATTGTTATAGATTCTTACTATTTTTTATTTTTGTATTATATGATTTTTATATAATTTTTAATATTTTTAAATATTAGCAACATAAGATAATTTTTATTTTCCACATGATGGTAGAGGTGAAACTTTTATAAATTTAATTCTGATTGATTTTTAGGTTTATGAAAAGAAAACACATGATTGATTTCTGTAGAGAAATTAATCATTTGTTTTCTTTTAAAAATCATTCATCTGTTTTCTGTTTTAAAGGAAACATATAATTGATTTTTTGTAAGTTCATAAAAAGTAGCCATACAAAAAGTGATTGCAATGCTATATTAACAAAACAGGATTATGTAATTCTAAGAATACAATTAATTCAATTTTACGTAGTTCGAGAATTAATTTTTTCTTTTTATCATATGTGAACTTTTTAAAATTTATTTAGAAAGTAATCAAGTTTGTTTAAGTACATTCAAATAAACTTGGATTTGTTTAATAAATGTGTGTGTTTGAAAAAGAGATCAGTACGATTTAAAATATTAATTTAGTGAATAAAATTGTTTAATTTGAATTTTGCTTTCGTTTTTTTCTATCAAAGATGATGGTAATTTTATATATTGATTATGTATAATATAAAAATTATAATTAATGTAGAAATTTGGTATCATTTGATGATGATTAAATTTTAAAAAAATCGCTTTTTATATTCTATACTTTTTGTGTTGATATTATTTATAATTTTGACAATTAAAGTGATAATTGGAAGAGGAAATGTACCAAAGTGGTGGCAATGGACGCACTAAGTTTTAAAACAGAAGAAGAACAATATAAAATAACTTTAATTAAGAGAGAATTAAATAAGGTAAAAAATTTTTCGTTGTTTAAATAAGATTTAAAAATTTACATATTTTGTTTGTTAAAGATTTCGAATATATTACATAAAATTTTAATTCAGGCTTTCACCGGATTTACCGATTCCGAATTTGATACACTACCTGCCGTTGCGACTGGTAATTGGGGATGCGGCGTTTTCCATGGTAGTCCTCATTTAAAATCGTTAATCCAATTTATGGCTGCATCGCAAGCAGAACGAGATATTGTATATTTCACCTTTGGTAATGAATCTCTTCAACAAGACATAGATGAAATGTACAGATTTCTTAAGGAAAAATGTGATACAGTCGGTAAGTTAACAAGATGTTTTGTTATCTGTATGATTACGATAGAAAATTTATTAATTTCAATAAATGAAAAAAATTTAGACTTTAAAGTAAAGCATACAAAACACATCATATTTTATATATTCCATCAGGTGACCTATGGAAATTGTTAGAAGCATATTCGACAGTATACACCTTAACCAACGATCAGGTTGTACCACAACTATATGATTTTATTTATAGAACAGTAAATAGGTAAAATTGTGAACATATAGTTGTAAAAACTATTTCGATCATGTTTGTGTGTACATTTTTAAAATTTATTTAAATAAAATATTTTTTATTTGTTTTTTTTGAAAGAATTCTGTATTTTTTTTTGTGAAATCATTGCACATCTAACATGCTAAACAACATTAAAATTATCAACATCCACGATTCTTTCATAAAAATTGGAACAAGGATATATTCCGAACCATTCGAGATACCATATCTTAGGACAATACATAATATAAATATACTAAATTGCATATTATGCACTTAGATATCACATAAAGGGAACATGTGGCATTTATCATTCCCAGGGACATCAATATATATATATATATTTTTTATATATGTTAACAAATGAATGCATTCATTTACTTATCTGTAAAATTCCGTAATGGTTAAGTACATTAAATAAACCAGACACTACTAAAATAACACTTTAAACAACTGTTTTTTTTTATTATAAAATATGTTATAAGTACTAAATAAACATAATTTATGTTACCTGCACATTAAGCTTATGCTTAACAAGTAGTAATCATATGTATACTGACTGTTCTATTTTGTGAAGTGTATCGTTAGGGAAAGTAAAAATCACGAACATAACCAAACACTCCAACTATAACAGGTTAATAATCAATATTTTTCTATATGATTTTCCTTTTTTATACAAAAAATCACAACAAATTATTTTTTGAATTTTACATTCTCACACAGTAAATAAACTGGTTCTAAAATATGTAAAAAAAAAAAAAACAAAAAAATTAATAAAAAATTTAATCGAATTCACGAAGCATGGTTACCATTCTGAAACGCATTATAAACCTCGACTTGCGTGAGCTTTAAAAGCTTAAAACGGTACTTGACTCTGTAGGTTAATCTATTCTTTAAATTGCTATTTTAGTAAAATAAAAAATAAAAATAAAAAAAATAGCTGCTGCATCCGTTATTTTATTAGCCAAGTGTCAAAGTTACGTTAATCACAAAGCGATTTTCGCGAATTTGATTGAACAAAAAATAAGAAAAACAGAGAGAGAGAAAGATTGTTAGGAATTTTAACGAGATTGGAGAAGGAAAATTTCGATTAATTAGTCTCATTAAACTCACGAAATAAGTTCAACAAGTCCGAGAACAAAAGACACACGTCAGAATTTTTTGGGTGCGACTTCAAAACTTGTCAGAATTATTTTTCAGGTCGATTAAAGTATTGTCTAGATGAGGATACCTGTTTTTGGGGATTAAAAATAGATAAGAATATTAAATAGGATACGATTAATAGGATCAAAATGAAGGCAATTATGTCACCTATTGTGCGGTGTGTCCTACCGATGCATTGACAAACGACACACGAGAAAAAACAGAACTCGTTGTAATATAGGAGTCCGATTTTTCTTTATACTTTAATAAGTATCTCACGTAGCGATAATAAAACGTAATTATCCATCCTGGACACTTTTTTTTTATTCTTAATTATCGTTAATTTATATATTGATTGAGGTTCTTAAATGATGTTTTATTGGTTATCAACAGCGACCATCAAAAAAAAAAATGTCGCACCAGATGTGCTAGAGCAGGATAACTAACGATGCCTTGCTTTAAAGTCTATTATAGTGAGATGTCGGTGTGACAGTTTACAATGAGGCCCCGCGAAACGTGACCTTTGACACTCTCTCTCTCTCTCTCTCTCTTTTTCTGTAGATTTTCGTTCTAGATCTGTAAGGCATGGCATAAAGAAAGGGTTTTGCGTAAAAGTCGTACGCCCCTTTTGTGTTTTAAGAGTTCTAGAACTAGTTCTGTTAAAGTCGTAACCTTAGATCACGAGGGGAATAACCCTGTAAGTAGTCTACACCCGGATCAAAAACGGGGATAAATCTCTCTAAGGCCAATTAGTTGGAACCCCCGACAGCGTTTTATACGGGTTAACATCGACGGGCAATCGATTAGCATGGCAAATAACGGACTTTTTTGTATAGGAAAGAATTCGATGAGGCGGAGACACTCGACTCACGTGACGTCAACGGTGCATTCTAATACGAGCTCCGTTAAGCGATGTAGGTCGTCTAGAAAACTTTAGTCGGGATTGCTACTTCGCACTCGACCACATGGCTGACTAGAGGGGAGGG